>JABFQK010000299.1:0-11012 GCA_022816885.1 Trissoscelio sp. ZL-2020
GACTAAAAATAGTCTCTGGGTGACCACCATATTTATGTACGATCTATCCATTGACAAAGTCCAAAAAGTTCTAGGGTTAAAATTTAAAGATGTCGCAAAAAGAAGGTGCGGTCCTGTAAAGGTTAATGTCGGACAAACTTCGAACAAAAACTATTTGAAAGTAAATTTAATTCGGAATAAAATAGTGCTGAGAAAAAAAATGGATCACAATTTTCTCAAAAGATATTGAAAGTCATTTTATAGCTTATGTTCTGTCGGTAACATCGATTTCTTCGGGCTCGATCATACATAAGTTTCCGGATTTTCGGAAATTAGGACCCAATTTTCATAAACTTAAGACCGAATTTTCGGAAACATGCTACTAAATTAAATTGGGTCCCACATGTTACCTAAATTAATTTCAGAACGAAAATTTCCTACGTTTCAGTCCAAATTGTGACCGAAAATGTTTCGAAATTTGTCTATAAAAAGTGTGAAATTTTTTAAAAGTGTAAAAATTAAATTAAAAACATAAAAGTATCAAGAATAGAACTATTGTCTTAAGAATATTGTACTAAAAGGATGTTTCGAAATATAACTTTGTTGCAAAGTTACAATGAGAAATATAGGATCACCCCCAAGCAGGTAGAAAGGTTGTCTGTCAGATTTTGAAAGGGGACATTCCTTGGCTACCTGTTCGATGCTGCATTTAGGTACGAGCACTCTAACGTTTCGCATGTTTTCTATAAACTTCAAATTTTATTTTGCAGTTAAATAAAAGAACGGTTATTAATAAGTAGTTTTTATATATTTGTATTTTACAGTTGAAAAAATGGATGTACTAAATGACGACTGTATAATATCGATTTTTAATTTACTTGGTCCTAAGGAATGGATTGTTCTGTCGAAAGGTAAAGTTAAAATAACCCTAGTGTAGTAAAACGAAGAATATATTGTCATTAACCAAAATGATATAATTTTCTTTTAGTTTGTGAGAGATGGGAACGAATATTAACGCAATTCCTGTGGAATAAAATAAAAAAAATTGAAGGTAATAGGGAAGTAAATCCTTATATCTACGCCACACTATCTATGGAAGAAACTTTAGAAATGATAAACTATTGTGGTCAATATCTACAAACTATTCGATTAAAAAGGGACTCAATAAGATTGGAAAAACTACAACCTGCACGTTATGTAGGGCATAAAGTAAGTAACATAAAAAAGACATACAAATTAACTTTATTCGTTTTTACATTGACGAATACTAATTACAGCTAGAAGACAACTGGGGTATATGTGTAGATGTAGGACCTTATCATTACCTAATAGTAGGGTTAAGTGTGAATCAGTTAATTGAAACCTTATGTGATGTTTCGGGCAACATAACTTCTGTGGAGCTCTCACATTCTAAATTATCGCAAAAGTCCATTCAGAAATTATGTGTAGTTAACAAAAGTTTGAAAAAATTGAGATTAAGCAGATGTAATTTCAAGTCAGATATTCCTGATGAAAATGTGGAACATTCCGTGGAAGAATTTACTATAAAATCTTATTTTGAAGAAGATATCCTTATGTTTACATGGGTATTTATATATTATTTATTTATATTTTTTAATCTAATTTTGAATGGTTTATTATCATACACAATTTATGTTGCAGATTTATCCAAACTTAGTAAAACTGAACATTTTTAGTATCCTCATATGTACAGTGTATATGTTTTCGGAACTTGAGGAACTTCTGAAATTATTAGCATCAACCCAGATAAAATCACTTAATATTAGGATTAAAGCAGAGTACAGTTTTTGGGATTCTGCAGATTTAAAATTATTACTTCTTCTTTCAAAACTTGAACATCTCGAGGAATTTCATTTGACAGACAAAAATGATGGGACTTTCATCACATTGGATCCTACAATTGTTCGTCCGATTGCTGATAAGTGTCCCAAATTGCGAGTTGGTGAAATTCGTAAGTTTCATTTTATTCTAAATTTTCAACAAAATGTCAATATTAATAAATTAACTAATCATTTTTACATTTATTACAGTGGGATATAAAATTGAGAATAAAACAATCTAATAAACGAACTCAAATTCTCAAACTTCTAAACAAAATCAGGCAGTTTACAAACTAGTGCGTTAAATTCGGATCTTCGCACAGTTATCTTAATTCCAATGTAAAACGAATATTAATAATAAATTTAAATTAATAAAAAATCTCAATTTCTTAAAAGGATGCAAATATTTTATAAATTATTAGTTAAATTTATTAGTTAAATTTTCTATTGATGTAATATTTAATTTGTTTAAAATTAATAATTATAAATGTTAATAATAATAAAAATGATTCTTACTTTTTTTTTAATTAAATACAATTTATCAATATGAATAATTAAAATTTTCTATTCATGCAATATTTAATTTGTTTAAAATTAATAATAATAAATGTTAATAATAATGCTGTTATAATTTTTGATTTGTTTATTTCATGAAATTTGTGAATCATTCTAGAAAAATAAATGAATACCTTATTATTTGTTTGGGTCAATGAGATTATCTACCTGGCTATTTGGGCCTTTCAGTTTCAGACCAGAACAAAATCTTTTTTCTATTTCTTATGATACTTTGTTGACAGATTGTAACTTGGCTTAAGTTGGACTATTATTATTTCAAAAGTCGTTAGATTTAACTGATGTCGTAGATGAATGGTTAAGGCCGTAAGTTTGTAATCATCAGGACAAGCGTTCTATTCTTGTACTTTTTTAATATTTTTTTTTTTTTATTATTTTTTTCTTAATGTAATTTTATTTTTCTGTTAATATATATATATATATTGCATTTAATAGGCTTTAAAAAAGTACCTTGTAATATAAAAATGACATATTGATAGTTTCAAAATGGATATGTAAACTTAATATAATTTATAAATTAAAATTAATTTAAAGAATTTTATTTTTTAATGGAAAATTGAATGATATAAAAAGTATGTACACGATAGAAAAGTAATTAACGAATATATGCACTATAATTTATAGGGAGATGCAACAAAAAAATCATGAAAACTCGAACAAAACACGCATTTCTTTGCAGTTTTGGATTGTTTTAACCTTTCATTATCAGGTAATGAAATCCAAATTTAGATGTCAGCAAACAATTCAAAAACCTGTAAATTATTTAATTAATTTTATAATAAAAACAAAACAATTAAAGAAGATGATTATCAAATATTAATATTTATTAAATTTTGGAATTTGTAATAAATTACTAATTTATCATTGATTAGCCATGTGATACATGCAAAACAAAATAGAAGTGGAACTAGCAAACTTTTGGCTACAGCAGTTATATTTTATGGCTAATATTTTTAAGTATATTTTTTGGTTATTGCAGCATTAAATATTTATGAATTATCTTTTATTAGATAATTCAAATAAAACACGCATTTTTTTCTTTGTAGTTTTTGGATTCTTTTAACCTTCCAGTAATGGAATTTAAATTTCGATATCAGCCTTATAAATTAAGTTTTTTTAATACTTTGTTTGGTATTACACGGCGTAAAAATACAGGATGCCTAACTTTAAACGTGAGTATTTCTACAACTTATTTTTCGAGTTTTACTTCGAATTTAAAATCAAATGAACAACATTGCGAAAAGTTTAGTCATGCTGGTGAAAATTATGGACTATAGTCGTAAAAGTTACACCTCCCCTTAAGAACTTTAATCCATGGAACTGCATATTATTGATGACTCACTTAATTCTACTTCAGCCTAAGAAGAAATAGAATTTCTTTGTATTAACAAAGAAATTTTTGTCTTATCTTTTGGTTTATTTCTACCAAAAAGTTTTGAGGTACAATGCACCAGGCCATAATCTGTAATACAAGGTTCAAGATTTTGGGAAATTTTGTTTACTGATTTTATTGCTCTATTTATTTAGTCTTCGTTTATTTTAACCATTAAGAAATATTTGGTGTTTAAAACATATTTTTCGAAAATGAACCACGAGCTAGTCATTGCTAAACGACTTGTTGGACAGTAAACATCGTTGCATTTATTGTAAATATCAAAAAATTATTATTGTCATAAATTCCCACCTAATAAGTATAATTACACAAAATAAGTGTGTAACGAGCATTTTTTACTTTGGATAAGAAAGAAACGGCAATTCTCATTTTTATACTTGGCCAGTGACACTGCCGTCTGCCGTATCTCTTGATTTATTCCTGACCAAATCCAATAAGGTAATTATGAACAAGTTATATCATTCTTTACAATAATAATATTATTGACATATGTGGTTTTCTATAAATGATGTAAGGCGGTTGCTATCAAAATTAATATCCCCTCCCCTTATAAGACTCCGTAAGATTGTTCAAAACTCCTCCCCTATTTTCTTACGTAAGTATAAGTAAACACAATGCTTACAGATATATTTAAAACGCTACGTTATTGTTATTATTGTTGTCAAATAATCAGTGACGGATTTACCTAGAAGCAACATAAGCACGTGCTTAGGGCGGCATATTTTTGGGAGCGGCAAATTTTTTATACAATTTGTCAGATTTTTTTTTAATTTAAAAAATAATTTTATTTAATACATAATATAACTGTTCGGCCGAACGATCGTTTTCTTGTTTAAAGCGAATTAAATCATATCTGCGTTCAAATATGACTCAAACTCGTTTGAAATCTCTGAAATAATGAAAATAAGTTTTCTTCTGTGCATTAGAAAAAACTTTTCTAAAGCAAATTTTAAAAGTATGGGTCTACAAAAATTGTTGGAAAGCGGAAAATTGCATGCATATAGTATACTGGCCTCTGATTGGTCGAAAACGTAAAATTTTACGTTTTTTATAATCCCCTAAAAAGCATATCTTTTGTTGTCATTAAAATGACATTTTAGCATTTGCTATAATATGCTATATAAGGGCATAAAGAATTTTTTATATTATTTTGGTTTAAGAGTCATAAAATCGATTTTTTTTGGCATTTTTTCATATAAAATGTGAATTATTTTATGTAACTTCATGAAAATTTGAGAAAATATTAATATTTTGTACCAAAAATTAAAGACAATAATATTTTAATATATAAAATTCAGAAATGTAAACACGACATGACATTTCATTTAAGAAATGCTGTAAAATGCTAAAAATATAAAAAAATTAGTTTTCTGACCCTTAGACCAAAATAATATAAAAAATGTTCGATGCCCACTTTGAAGAACTTTATAAAAAGTGCCAAAACGCGATTTTCGTGGAAAAAAATTATGCTTTTTTGGGGATCGCAAAAAACGTAAAATTTTACATTTTCGACCAATCAGAGGCCAATATGCTGACATTTTGCCGCTTTCGAACAATTCTTTTAGACCCAAACCTTTAAAATTTGCCAAAGAAAAGTTTTTTCTCACGTCCAGAAGTAAACTTATTTTCATTTTCCAAATAGGGTGCATACAAGTGAGCGATACTCCGAAAAACAGAAAAAATGCAGTTATCTTCGAAATTATCTAATTAATCGTAAAATCCCGTTAGAACCTAATTTGTGTATTTGAAAGGAAGTATTTCTCAAATTTTGAGTTTATTCGGAGATCTCGACCATTTTCGGCATGATCGTCGAAACTGTAAAGTTTATGTGAATTCATCCATATAAGGGGAATGAAAAGTAGTTGTGCATAAAATCCTACCTATTTGTCTATATTCATACTATTGCAAGAGTTTGAAACAAAATTCTTATGACCAAAATTTGTAGTGTTTATATTAGTAAATAAGTGAAGTAACTCTATTTTTATTTGACAAATTGTATTTAATACACTGTAAAACTTCGGTGTTGGGCGGTCTTAAAATTATGATTGTAATACCGAATCCTAAAATTCAGGGTATTGCAACGGTGTGATTGAGTGATAATTCCGGTGTTATCATAGAGCAAGACAGTGAATCAGTTTTTTTCGACGCATCGTTTGCCCGCGTATACCCATACAAAGCAATATTTTAAATGTGCAGTTCATTCTTATTTAAAATAAACTATTTAAAATTTAATTTTGAATCGATTGTGTAGTAGTTTTATACTGTTTTCGCGTTTTAACCCTTAATTCAAAAACGTATCGCGAAACGTAAACAATGGGCGCTCGGCAGCGATAATTGCTGTTTTTAAAGAATTTTGATTTTCATATTTCAGGGCGTTTTGCATAAATAAAGTGTTTAGTATGTTTTTCCCCTTTCCTATTTTTAATTTATTTAATTTACGATATGAATATTCGCATTCATGTCAGCATATTAACACCTTTATACGAGTTATTTGTATGTCAATATATTAACACCTTTATAAAAGTCATTGTGTAGACGAAAAAGTGTTACAATTATTCCCGAAAAATTTGACTTGTCACTCCGTGAACTGAGCTACGTAAAATTTTTTACAGTGTATGATTTTACTATCTTAAAATTACATTTGTGAAAAACTCCTAAAATGTTTGGAAAATATTCCAAAGAAATTTTTATGAAATCTCGCATAAAGAGGGTAGCGGGATAAGAATGGTAAAACAGCCCTCTGAGGAAATACAGATTTTGACCTAAAAATTCGAGTTCTACATTAAAAAAAAGTCGGCTCAAAACCAAATGTGTCCCCTTTTTCAGCCACATTCAGTTCATATCAAGAAAAAAACCTTCTTTTGAAGCATTTTTTAGTTTCTTTGGAGTTAAAATTTTTCTGGTCAAGTTATACGTACTTTTAATTATGTTCAACGGCCTTTCTGTATTTTGTGAACTATGATGGATCTTTTAAACTTATCTAGAATGATTTACTTACCATTAATAACATTGAGAAACTATATAAATCATGTAAAAACAATGGAATACTATGTTTTTTTATTAAATATTTTATTATTTTACAATGATCTTCCAAACGCCAAAATTTCGACTGAATAGCAGTTGTAGCCCTTTAAATTTCCTGCAAGTTTCACGAAGAATCACGTATGTACACTGTAAATGCGGTTTGGTAAAATTCCCCTGAATTCAGTGGAATTGAGTTGCCACTGAATTCAGTGGAATTTTCAGTAACATTATCGAAAGAAATCCGTACCGCTGCGGAATTCTCCGTAGCTGCTACGAAAAATTATGGCATTAAATTAGCGTCAGATTTTGAGGTTAGAATAATGACAATTATTTCGGAAACCGTATGTCAACGATTTGAAAAATAATTTTCATCACATTTTCAATCGCTGAACTTTTTTACAATAACCGTAAATTAATATATAAAAAATTAAATAAATTTAAATCAATTATTTCATATTAAAAAATTATATAAAGGTAATTTTTTTATTTATTCATTAATTTTTTTACATATTAACATATTTAAAAATTAAGAAAATAAATAATTTATAAAACTATTAACGACAAATTAATTTATTTCCATAAAATGTACAATTTAAATATTACAAAAAAAACTATAAACCACATCTAGGAAATTAAAAAAACTAATGATAATAATAGACAAATTATTATATTTAAAGAGTTTTGGCAATGTTTTCATTGTCTATTACATGTTGACAATTTGTTTTTATATTAGAAGTATGTTTCTATTTTTAACAATAATTTAAAAAAATAATAAATATACGTAATAAAAAATAATAAATATTATATATTAATGTGGCGGTAACTTTTGTGCTGTCACCTTGCACCAATTACTTTCAAGTTAAACAAATTGAAACTAAAAAAAAACAAAGTATCATTTACACTTGATATAATTTATTCTTTGACTGAAAGTTCAAAATTTTCATCATACAAATGAGTTTTTAGGTTCTATTTTTGAATTTCGTTGAATGACGTATTTCGTCGAACGGAACTTTACGTGTCATTTGACGGAATTTTTCGTAATGAGAAGGAATTTTTCATAGTGCGACGAAATATTCCACGGGGTTCGTAAAATTCCGTAACAAACAGTGGATTTTTTCACTGACAACGAAAAATGCGGTGGATTATTCCGTTTGTTTTACTTTTTCCTATTTACAGTGTATAGGTGGTGTATATATATATAAGTACCATATAATTATTTTATATATAGAAAGAGATATGAACTATACAAATTTGTGTATTTTAGCGGAAATTCTGCAATCCCAATCCGTCAGTTGCGGGTGACTCTAGGAGAGTACAATTTAAAAGAGCCCGAGATTCCAGCTGCACGTGAAGAAAACATTCTAAATGTATTTGTCCACCCGAGCTACAAATGTGGTTTCTACACGGACGATATAGCTCTTTTAGAAACGGTGCAACCAATAACGTGGTCACAAAGCGTCAAACCAGCTTGTTTGCCAGAAAATTTGGGTAAACCGGGCTATAGTACCTTCAAGGGAGAAAATGCCGTCACTGCTGGATGGGGCTGGCTGGGTGAAAATCGATCGGAAAGTAAATCTTTATTATAACGAAATAATTAATTATTAAATTAATTATAATACAATATACATTATTAAAGAATTCAAAATGTACATTCAAATAAAAATTCATTTAAGAATGCAGCTACTAAATATAGGAATTATAATTGAATAGGTGATTTTAAAAAGGGACTCAGGATGGGCATAATTTGAATGAAAAGTATATGAATACAGAAAAATGACGAATGAAAATATATTCATTATTCAAACTTGATCTGAATGATGAATTAAATTCATTCATTATTTAAATGTTATTCAAATTTGAGTTTACGATAAATAAATGTGTTTTTTCCAAAATTTTCAATCTTTTACAATATGTTCAAAATTTTCAAATTTTTTAAAATTTCCAAAATTTTTAAATTTTATAAAATTTGCAAACTTTTATATTTTTTAAAATTTACGAAATTTTCAAATTTTTCAAAATGATCGAATTTTTGAAATTTTCGACATTTTAAAAAATTGTTATTTTTTTAAACATTTTCGAAACTTTCAACTTTTTCAATATTTTCAATACTTTGAAAAATTCACAAATTTTCACTATTTTTGAGAAATTTGACTATTTTTGAGAAATTTGACAATTTTTGAAAAATTTGAAAATTGTTGAGATATTTAAAAATTGTTGTGAAATTTAAAAATTTTGGAAACTTTGAAAAATTGAAGAATTTTGGAAATTTTAAGAATTTGGAAATTTTCGAAATTTTTGAAATTTGGAAGTTTTGGAAATTTGGAAATTTTGGAAATTTTTGAAATGTCAAAAATTGGATGAATTAATGAACTAATAATAAAATCTTAACTAATGAATGATTTTATTTTTTCGTCAGTTTTCCGGGACATATGTTTTTTCAACATCTTTATACACCAGCGAGATAACTAAAGTAGAATGCTTCATTTGCTCCAAATGCAGAAGTGCAACTTTATATTCATCCATCAATTCAGCAAGTTCTTTTTCAGCCTATAAAAAGAAAATATAATTTTATTAAAAAATATATATTATAAATTAAAATAATAATAATTATGTAATGATTCAAAAATTACCTTCATTAAGCAGTCCTGACCAACTGACAGTCCTTTCGCCGCACAATTCATATGTAAAAATCGTTCAAAATCATTAAGCAATTTTTTGCAAGTTTCAATACCAGAATGAATAAACTCAAAACGCTCAAGTGTAAGATGTTCCAAAGGATTCAAAGAACTCTCCGTTCTTTCAAAATTAAGTGCTTCATGTTTTATCTCCGTATATCTTTTTTTGTCATGCTTTTTCATCTAAAAATCGAATAATTATTAAACAATTAATTTAGTTCTTTAAAATTAATATATATATACATATATATATAAATATTTTTTTTACGTACTTTATCCAACTTTTTGTAACTATGTTCAATAATATAAGAACTAAATAAATCATCTCGCGCGTTGTTAATTTCCTTGATTTTATCATTAACCTGACCTATTAATTCATTTTCTCTCAATTTCGTCTTATACAGAGTTTCAGTATATTCAAATACACCTTTGCAGTATAAAATTTCTTTTTTTGTAGCGATATCAACAGCGGTAGAAAATCTACTAGACATTATATTTAAACTCTGCAAAGCCTGAAAATAAAAAAAATTCAACTTTTATTGTATTCATTGTTGAAACTTACAATCTATATTGTTAAATTAAAAATTTACATAATTATTTTAACAATTTAATTTTCTCCGTGTAATTTGTGATACTTACAGTTCTCACACTATCTAATGCTTTAAAATCAACTGTATCCATATTATAATCAGTATTATTTAACATAGAGTTGCCATTTTCTAAATTATCCACCTCATCAAATAACGAAAAATGTAAGGTGAAACATTTTTTCAACTTTTCAGAAAATTCTTCACTTCCAGTTGACTGCTGATTATCACAACGAAGCTATTAAAAATAAATAATTTATATCAATATATAAACTATTTTAATATTGAAAAAAAAAAATTTAATTCTTACATTATCCAGTTTTTCGGTAAGTGAAGTTTTTTTAAACAGCGCAGTGACTGTCTTCCCTATCGTTGAAAATTTTTTCTTTTTGGGGTCATTGCATACTACAACCTGAATTAATTTTTATAATATAAATTTCAATTCAATAATGTATATATTAAATAATTATAATTTCACAGAAAATGTGGATTAAAAATTCAAAGTTAAAGTATTAATTAATCTTCTGATAAAAATTGATACTTACTCCAATTAGGCACAAGCCTACTAAAACAGTGAGGAACTTCATTTTGCTTGCAAAAAACAGAATAGAATACTAAATGATTTATTTTGCTGTTTATATACTCTGTTAGATGGCCTAAAAATTAATGTTATGAGTTTTTATTTATTAATCTGCTCTTAATTATTTGAAATATTTATTATATTTAAAAATAATACGGATTTTATATATTTTACGGAAATAAATAATTATGAGCAAAAACTATTTCATTCAGAATAATAGACTCTAATAGATCTAATCTGTTATTGTTGATTGTTTTTCAACTTAATAAAACTTTTTTTGTTATTATGGTTAATTTTATGGTAAAAATAATATATATATATTTTGATATTTATTTTTACATTTTAGCTTGATTAAAGTAA
>JABFQK010000300.1:0-11002 GCA_022816885.1 Trissoscelio sp. ZL-2020
TGTGTGCTTTAAATTACGCTATCTGTTTTTATAGTTTAGGAAAATACAGGTTTTAAGGAGATCTTTTCAGTGTCCATTCATGATCATGATTATATTATTGTGCAATTCCTTGAAAGTCTATAAAAAGTTGTTTGTAAGTAAATTGACAATTTGTGAAACGTAGAAGATCTATATATAGAGTCTTAACATTAATAAACAATTACTTTATTTATTTATCCAACAATTATAAAAATAATACGTCAAATAATTGTTAATAATTTTTTTTATATAATTACAAAATATTAATAATATAACAAAAATGTCCCATCTCACATTTGAACTATAGTCTATATATAAATATTTGTATATTTATATGAGACAAGTTTAAAATCAATTATCACTTTTTATATGAGAAATTAAGCAATAAAAAATATTGACTTGTCACGTTTTAATTTATTTATGATTGAAAACATTATTTATGAAGTTATAATACAAGAAATTGAACTGAGTTGGTAATGTCTGTTTTTAACAATAAAAGAAATATTGATCTTCATGTATACAATTAAATGTAATCAATTTAAATAAATTTTTAATTCATTTATTCTGAGGTGTACAAGATTATATTATGAAATATACAATAGTATGAAATATGTTTAATTTCTGAAAATTTGCAAATTATTTAAGTTCTTTTTGGTTTTCTATTTTTTAATTAATAAATTTAGTAATTGCTCCATGTTGGGTGCCATTTCAATATTAAAATTATAGTAACTGATTAAAGTATTAATTAATTCATGCCTAGTCAACGATTGAAATAAAATTAAACTTTTGATTGAATAAAAGTTTAAAATATAATAACACAAATAAAATATACATTACAAACTCAATATGTATAAAATTTCTCGCATTATAACTTCATAAATAATGTTTTCTTTCATACATAAATGAAAAGCTCGCAAACTGATGTTTTTTATAACTTAATTAGATTTGATGTAAATAATAAATTAACTTAAAAAATTGTTTTATTCTGTGGAATATAAAATGCAGGCACAAAATATATATATATGTACGAATAAAGTTTTGCAATTAAGCTTTACATTCAGAATTTAAAATCGTGTTATTTGCTGTACAACATAATGAACTTCTTTTAGAATAAACTTTACAACTTCATTGAATTGTCAATCTTAATTTAACTTATTTGATTGATTTCGACAAAATAAATGTTCAAAATAAGGTTACAGTATACAATTTAAAAAATTTAATAAAAAGTAATCAATTAATAAAATGTTATAATTCATTTAAAGAAATTGTGTGTATAATTAAGAAAAATAAATTCATTTTTAAAAATTAGATCTATTTATTTTTTCGATATTTCATCGTTTCTAAAACCAGCTAAATTACAATCATCCCGCAGTAATCCTCATCATCATCATTACAAAAACTCCCTTTCTATGTATCTCATTCTTCAAAGTTTGACACTCCGCGCCACAAAAAGCGTCATCCCCCTCAAGGAAAATAACCAAAGATTTTGAAGTTTGGAGAGGGGGTTTCCACCTTAAATCGAAAGGGCCGATCTCTAGTGGCATAGCATATCGGCACGAGACATCGAACGGTCCGAATCAAGGTACGGAAGATCGGGAGTCGGGACACCCTTCGTCATATCCCGAGAGTGTGAATTTCGTTTATAAATAGGGTTGTTCTCACAAACATTTTTGAAGTTACTTGTTTGATATTTTGAAGATTAAGTGATGTGACCAAATTTTGACATTTTAGTGACGTAATTATGTGTGTTTGAGTACGAGTTTTACTTGTGTCAAGTGGAAATTTGTATTTAAATTGCAGAACAATTTTTTTTATTTTAAATTACTAACTTCAAGATATCAGTTGCTTGTAAATAATTTCATGTTGCCACATTGAATTAATTTACTTCAAAACATTCTAATTTTAATTAATAACTTGAATTTATTAATTTTAAAAAATTGACTTAAAATTGTTAAATTCAAATAACTAGCCTCAACTCATCCATATCAAGAAGCAAACAATTTATTAACATAAATTTAAGTCAGTTAATTAAAATGTATACCGTGTTATTTACTTAAAATATATATCTAAATGAGTTACTTGAAATAAAAATTTAATAGCTGCTACTTCATGTTACTAAATGAACATAATATCTTATATGGAGTAACTTAAAGATAAATTTCAATTAAATGTAAATTACTTTATTCTGGATATTAATTTTAAGTTACTGTTTTCCAATAATTAATTTCCAAAAACTAATTTCACGTGACTAATTTTAAATCACTAATTTTAAATAACTAATATTAAACTAAATACTTAGAATTTAATGTCGTCTGAAATTTTACCTTTAAATATACTATTATCTGTATATTAATAAATCGCCTTTATGTAAATTCAAGTTTTCGACACATCAATTCAAACTATAGATCATTATCAAGTCTACAAAAAATAAAGAACAATAAGTTGAAATTATAATTTTGTACATGTAATGTTTGCACTGTTGCTGTAAATCATGTTATTGTAAATAAGATTATGTGGATCATTTCAGAAATTAATCATTTATTTCAATTTGGTTCTCTATCTTTAATAATTACTATTTTCCAATTGAACATTTGATGTAATTAATTATGTGTTCTGTAATGACATTGCATTGTTTGGTGAATTGCTTAAATTATTCCTCTGTCCTTTTACTTAGTATTCAAAAGTCATTTTATTTATTCTATGTATAATTTATCACAATCAATCTGATAAAGTACACTACTATATTTCTCCTTTAAAAATTCATCTTTTCCTTTAGTAACATTAAATCATCCAATTGAGATATAAATTTCAAATAGTTAACTTCACATCAGTAATTCTATTTAACTAAATTACATTTAAGTAACTTGAAATTAATTAGTTGAAATGAACTAATTTAATTTAGTCAATTTCAATGGTTAATTTTCAAGACACCCCTATTTTTGCAGACAAAATCTCAATTATCTCAAAAACTGAAACCAATCTTTAAAATTTTTTCTCGTCTTTTTAATCTAAAACACAAAATTAAAAGTGTCATCTACATTTTGTGACATAATCTTTTTATATGAAAAATTTCATTTTCTAAACTTCATTTTATGACAAAGAATGTATATTAAAAAGATCTATATTTTGCGAACAACCCTAACAAAATCACCTGGGTTCTTTCGCTCTCGCTTTCCTTCTCGACAATCTTGTCTCGTGTCCCCGTTGAACTTTCTCTCCCTTTTCCTCGGTCTCCCACTTTGAAGGCAAAGCCCACTTCTTTTCGCGCATTGACCATTGTCCGCCAATCAGGACTTCCCGACTCGTGACACGAGGCCGTGGTACGCGAGCCACCCCACCGTTTCCGAGCTTCCAATCCTGCCACGTGCCAATAACGCCTTTCCTCGTGTCGACTCTCCGCTATTTTTCGTTAGACATATTTTTCCACTTTGATACTGTGGTTATCGGCGCACGCTTTTCTACCGGTCAAGTGCTCAAAACCCTCGATGTTTCCCACCCGCAATACGCGACACAAATATGTGCCGATCAAACCCGTCTAGTGATAAACAAACTGCGCTTGTACATTACTTTGTTGATAATATTCAAACATTTTGTGTGCGTGACAGGTTGGGGAAAAGGACGAGACACGAGACATGATGTAGTGATTCCTTTTGGATAAATCATTTTGGGGGTAAGTTTTTTTTATTTACTTATTTTTTCCGTTTCTCTTCAGATAATCATGCAAAAGAAGGATGTTTGCATGATTTGACGTGACGTAATGCAAGATGTGATTCAACATTAATTGGGAATCAATTCGATAACACTTTTTGATGAATGAAGATTAATTTTATAATTCAATTGCAGTGACTAATTTTCGAGGAAGATTATCTTTCCGTAAATAGCTTTTGAAGGTTCAAATTAAATTGTGATAATTTGTTTGTAAAATCAACAATGCATAAAGAGTAATTTAATTTTACACTTAAATAAGGCATATTGCAATTTTTTATCGAATAATTAATAAAACATAAATTTAATTAATTTAATTAATATAATGTAAAAATGAAAATACAATTTAATAACGTATTCTATAAAAGTATCATAAATTGGTTTTCTTAAATAAAAGTCGGTACACTGTAGACAAGAAATATAAATAAAGTTTGAGATAAAAATGGCAGTCATATTCGAAAAATGTATCTTTCCGAATTTCTAGAAAACGTCCCCAAAAGTGGAGGCGGTGTGTATGAGTCACAGCGATCCCCTTTTCTTCGCAATTCCCGTCTGTATATCTATCGAACAAGGGGAGAGTGCCTCGCCATGTCCTGTTCAACTTTCGTTTTTCTTTTCTCCCTCCGCACGATATTCTCGTTAGCCGTTGCCGCCCAACTCTCCAATTTTCGACGACTAAAATCATTATAACATTCCAAATTAATACTGTCATGCGCATCAGATCGAATGGCGTTCAATTCCCTCACGAATTTTTGGATATCCTCTTACAGACGCTGCATCAACGAAATTAATTATTTCAACATTGAATTCCATAGATGTGGGCGGGCAATGTACCCTTCCCATCGTGAAAAGTTCCTTTCATTTTTATTTGTCCATCGAACGCAGTAATTGTGATAATGAAAATATTTATCATTAATTGTTTAATGCGAAATATAACACTGGTAATTGAACGCCAATCAACTGATATGAAAGAAAAACAACTTTTTTCTGTGACATTAAACCGCGAGAAAGAGCAATGTATTTTTTACCGGAAATAATTTATCATTGAACATTATTGTGACATTAAACAAAGCGAAAATACAAAATGAAATTGTATTAATTAAAGTAAATAACGATCATCTTTTATTACTCGATGCATAATGAATACGATAGGACGTATTGAATTCTAAAACTATGTTTCGATAGGTATTGGTATTTACATATATATTTGTCAACCATTTCATCTAATTTGTCAGAAATATAATATTCAAATTAAGGTTTACATATCGAAGAAAATTTTTATACTGAAAAATAGTTTACATAACGCAAATTATTCAACGCGTCTATTTTTGCAAATAGATGTAGAAAGATTTATGACAATTTTCAGACAAATTTAGTTTTCAGATGTAACGACTGAATTACTATAATTTTTTACTAGAATTAACTATTATTATAAATTGTTTGTAACAAAATTAATGAGACTAACAAAGTTATATAGATTTAATTATCTGTATAACAAATGTGAAAGAAATTAGTAACTAACATAAAACAACATTTTAAATTCTAGAAAACGTCAGCCAGGGTGGTGTAGAGCCATCATCAACAGGTAGATGCAAATCCGCAAGCGTCTACGAAAATGACATCGACAGAAATCCAGGAAGCAACTTTGCTAGACGCCACAGAATTCGACAGTGAAAGTTCCAGCAGCGACGATCGAGGCACAAATAAACGTCCTGGCGCCGACCTGGAATCCGTCGGACCCAAGAAACGAAGAAAGCAATCAACCCCGGTGAAATTCCCCACATGTCTGGTGGTGACAGACCGACATGAATATGAAGATGAGGAAGAAGAAGAGGAAGAAAATGCGGAACCGGAAGGTAAGATCCTAAATTCACCTCAAGCAAAGTCGCTTCACGCACAATCTGCTGCGCAGGACGAGAATCGAGACATCCAATGTCAGTTGTGTAATCAATCGTTCGACGACAAGTCTGCGCTAAACCAACACCTCGAATGCGAGCATTATATGCCGCAGCAACTACAAGAAAATGCCCCGAATTCGATTAAGAAAGAGTTAGACGTAAGCCAATTTCCAGAGCAATCAACGAGTCCGGTCAATCTTTCGTCCATTAGTATAAAGAACTTTGCGACCTGGATGCCGAGCCAATCGTCGATGCCAACTCAGACGCAAAAAGACGACTGGCCGTCAAACCCCCCTAGACTAACGCTACCCGAACACATTCAAGGTCTACCACCTTTTCCTAGTGCGCTCACGCAATATCTGCATTATCCAGGGTTTCCTATCTCAGATGCCAGTCAGTTGCAGCCGCGATCGTCTATCGGACCCGTGCCACCTAGAATCTTCAATCGAGACGCTTATTGCGATCTGTGCAACAAGGAATTTTGCAATAAGTACTTTCTGAAAACGCACAAAGCCAACAAACACGGCATCTACTCAGATACTTCTAGTCAAAGTTCGACAGGTGAAACGGCAACTACTGGTCCAGTATCCTTTTCTACTAATAACATTAAGACCGAACAGCAACAGCAACATACTGAATGTAGTGCCACATCACCTTTCTCAGTTAGTCCGAAACCAAGCTTCTCTTGTGATATTTGTCAGAAACGTTTTAAATCAGAAGACTTGGTAAAGAATCATAAGCAGAAGGAACACGATGAAGCGTCGGAATTTAATGGTGGTCAAGAAGATAAAAAGGAAATTGTTTCTAGTCAAAGTCCAAGTGTTATGGAAATGTTGTTCAAACAGGAATATGGTATTGAGCAAGAAGAACCTTCAATTAATCCTCCTCAAAAACATATGATTCAGCAGGCAGTGCAGTTGGTTACAGATTCAGGATTAAATATCGAGCAATTACGTAAGCTTGGGGTTATCAATCCAGAAACGTTCTGCGATGTCTGTTGCAAGGAATTCATTAATAAGTACTTCTTGCGAGCTCATAAGTTAAAACAACATGGTATATTCATCCCAGAAGACGATAAATCACCACCAACTCCCGGCACTTGGCACCATATTCAAACTAGTCCGTTAAATTTAATCGTCAATGAATCTGCAAACAGTTCTGAATCAGCTGACCGTGACGACGAACATGAATGTAGAATCTGTGGGATTCGTTTCCAGACAGGGGAACTGTTTGAAATGCATCGTCAGAAGGTCCATGACGTAAAATCCAAGTCTCCAAACAACGATGCGGAATCTCCAAATCACAAGGGTGATACAATTTCTGAAGACTTACAGAAACTTCAAACCATGATACTTCAGCTGAATGGATTGGAACATAAGAAGGACATCATGTGTACCATTTGTGGAGTAGAGTTTGAAAATAAATCCCTCCTTCAGATGCATATGTCTTCGGAACATGATTTCACTCCAGAAAACTCTTCTCCGCCGCAAGATCTAGAAAAGTCACCTTCAAATAATATTTCTTACTGTACCATTTGCGAGAAAGAATTTCTAAATGAAGATGCCTTGCGAAAACATGTGAGGGAAGAACATCCACCATCTACTCCAAATTCAATCAGTTTGTCACAGGTCCAACCAGTTCCTCTTTCCTCTACTCCTAAAACATCATCTCAGGCAGATCGTAAGCCACTTTCCTCAATGACACCAACATCCAGCTACTGCGAAATCTGCAACAAAGAATTGTGTAACAAATATTTTATGAAGACTCACATGCACAGGATGCACGGTATTGAGATAAGTAACGGTGCCCAAATTGGTGGGGTCATTTGTAACATCTGCAATAAAGAATTGTGTAGTAAGTATTTTCTCCGCGTTCACAAACACAATACTCACGGAATCGTTGACGAATCGACTCCTGTTCAAATGAAACAAGAATCATTCGACGCTTCTAGTTCAGAAGATATCTCACTGAAACCAGAATTCCCTAGTGACCTGAACAATAGATACTTCACTCATTTTACCGAAGTCTGTCCAATTTGTAGTCGCAGATTCAGAAGTGTTAAATGGTTGAAGGCCCACTTGTTCGGGGATCATGGAAAGGCTGGTGTAGAGAAATGGCGGGAATTTGAAGAACAGTATCCGGTAACCCGAATTGGAAGCAGACCACCAGCAACCACTCCTAGATCTTCGCAGCCTAGTCCAGGTTTGAAAATACCGAACGGTCAAGAAATAATCCAACAACAGAACAAAATCGGAGATTTTACAACCAAGTGCAAAAATGTTCATTTTTTGAGTGATTTGGCACGGAATTAGTGATATATAGAGTCCGGATTATATGCAAATGCATATTTTTTTCTTTTTAAGATATTTTCATGGGGTTTTTAATGAAATATGTTTCATGAAATTTAATGTTGATTAATGTCAATTTATTTTTGCATATTTTGCATATTTTTGCATATTTCGTATGGAAAAGTATGGAAAAGGATGGAAAACTATGGAAAAATATGGAAAACTATGGTTTTCCATGATTTTCCATGGTTGTCTATGAATTTACATTGACTTCCATAGTTTCCCATGGTTTTCCATGGATTTCCATGTTTATTTATCTATTGTTTTTCTAAAATGTGATTTATATAATAATAAAAACATATTTGTATAAAATTATATAATTGTTTAAAAAAATCGCTATTACTATTATTTTAAACATCATACATTTCAATCAAAATATGTAAAAAATGAAAAAAATGATAATGTAAGTAATTAGTCATTCATTCTCTTAATCACTTATTAATTCATTTTTGTGAATAAAATGATAAAATAAATTAATAATTATTACAAATTTTAAATTCAATTAACAGAGCAATTAATTTCTTTTACGTTCACAGTAAAGTACAGTTGCTAAGTGCTGAATAGTTTCTCACAATATTGGACAACACTAAATTTCAGCAAGTATGTGGTGCACTTTGACAATAACGGCGGTAACTTATTTCTCATTGTGTGCGCTATGACACTAGTCAGCTTACAATTGTGAAGTGAATATTGTAAAGCTAACAACTACCTCTTGGTGACTTTCGGCCTGGTTAGCAGTATGTGCGGTGGAGAATAACAATCTTGAATGTTATATATTATACTGAAGTGAATAAATATAAATAGTAAAATATAATATTAAAATAATTATATATAAATATATATAGTAATTTCAACCAGACATGTTTCGACTCAACTTTACATTTTAAAGTTTAATTAAAAATAATAAATTGCAAATTTTTGAAAAGTAAATTTGAATTTGAGATTTTCTAATTGAATCTATAGGTATAATACTAAAAAAACAAGAAATACTGTGTTGAATTAACGTAACATTTAAAAAGTAACAAAAAAGTTACAATCGAATAACTTTTTATTGCAATGGCTAAATATTTGCATGTATGTCAAGCAAAATTCAGATTTCACAGAGGAAATTTAATTTCAGTAATCAAATGTTTGATTGAGCTTATTTGAAGCAAATATTTCATTAACAAAAGTTGTATTTCCGTTCAAAAAGTTACACACGTATACCAGGTTTTTATTTTGAAATAAGATTTATTCTGAAAACACAAAAACGAATTCAAACATTCCACTAATTAACCTAATTACAATCAAAAATTCAAAACCAGTAATTACATTATTCTTATAACATTGAACTAACTAGAAAATTAAAAGCTAATTATAGATTTTCTGAAAAGATAACACGTCAAAATCAGACTAATAGTCAAATTGCTTTCTCCGCGGAAAAAAAAGAGACACAACCATCGTCCAAAATTCGCAACAATTCATCTAATTTAATTAAAATTCGCGGATTGTAACGCTTCGGCTAAATTACAGAACAATAAATTAATTGGACAAATAGAGCTGATTTCGATTTAAATGCAAAGTATGTAGACGCGAATCGCAGACAAATCGTTTGCTCGATACATCACTCTGGTACGTGCAAGTGAACAAAAGTACACGATTATATAGAGTGTATATTTCAAAAACAAGCCGAGAGAGCGATTTGCGTTTGCCTTTTTCTGCCTCGAATCTGTGCAATCTATCATCCGAACGAAGAGATTTTATTCGGCATGAGCTCTGGCCGCAGGGAGATATAAGCAATTCTTTGAAAATGCGATTACCGCGGCGCTATAACGCGCGGGGATGAAGGCTATATTACGGCATATTACCGGCAAATGGCGGGGGAGTAAATGTCACCGTGGTAAGCTATGAGCGTCGACGAGAAACATCGAAACACTTGTTCCAAGTCCTGTATCAAGATGGAATATTATCATGTTATGTATGTGAATCTTCATCGTCACCTCTGATTGCCGAGTTGTAAAATCTTGACTTTACGACCAAAAACGAATTCATCATCATAAACAAATCGTCCCGGTGATTTCGCGCAAAATCTTCATCACTCCTCTGTGCACAAATGAAATATTAATTTTGTTATGCGAGCATCTGCAGTTTTCCTAAACAGATTTCCATGAATCATTTAAGGTGACGAACACGTCTCTTCCGGAATAAAACTGGATTATTTTTGCACGTGATTTCAATGGTGTATTTAAATGAATTAAAACTGCAGTGGTAGAATGACCGCGAGAACTTTTGTCGAGTTCTCGTAAAACTCGCAATAAATTTCTGGAGAGTTCGGACAAAAGAAAACATCGCATGAAAATATGTATAGAGGAGTATTAAATTGTCGAGAGTGGCTCATAAAAAAGTGGCAATAAGTTTTTTGAGTAGGTTTGTTCTTACTTGGGGTTGAAAAATAAAAATATTCAAAAATGTTTTTATTGTAGGGGCTATTGATAATTCATTTTAAAACTATCATCTTACAATAAAGATTTATGTTTCGTAAAAAAAGGAAAATAAACATCATGGCATGTTAGTAATTCTCCAGTATGTAAATTTAAAGAAGAAAAAGATAGTATAATGTTATTGTTTGGAAATACGTCAATGTTTGCTTTAAAAAAAGTTAACACCTTACTTAGAAATCATATATCCGAACTATCTGAAAATGTATCCGAATAAAAATAAATTATTATATCATTTGTGTATTATTTGTAGTATAATTGTAATATAAGACATTATATTAACTTCTCTCTCTTATATTAATGAGACTATTTTGCAATATATGTTTCACTTTTTCAATCAGTATTTTCACCAACCAAGTTTACTATATTAAAGAACAATATATATTTTATCGCAATTTAACGTTATTTTCATTCAATTATCGATGTTATTACGCTTGAAAACTTTAACGACATCGACAGATGTAATTTTTATACAGGAAATTTAACACACTTTTTACTATGTTAAAACGAGAAAAAATGTACAATAAATTGTGTATATGAAAAAAAAAAAAACATT
>JABFQK010000301.1:0-10982 GCA_022816885.1 Trissoscelio sp. ZL-2020
AATTCTAAATTTAAATTTAAAAGTAAAATTCAAAATTTAAATATATCTCTCTAAATAATAAACAATA
Organism: Trissoscelio sp. ZL-2020; assembly: GCA_022816885.1. NCBI lineage: Eukaryota > Metazoa > Arthropoda > Insecta > Hymenoptera > Scelionidae > Trissoscelio > Trissoscelio sp. ZL-2020. Next base: position 68 of record JABFQK010000301.1, read on the forward strand.
TATATCCGTTGTGCTAGATAAGTTTTTACTGCAATTCGTTAAAAAATATAATTGAAAATTCGAAATTCGAATTTTGAAAGTATATTAAACTAATGTTCATTATGGTATGTTAATTTAACTTATTTATACTTTGTTCCAATTTTTATACTTTTAATCTCGAATTCGTGAACATTTAATCATAAGGTATTATTATCTTCTTGGCAGCAAATATATCATATCTTGAAACTCAACCTTTAAAGAAGAACATCAAGTACAAAGCTTTCACTAACGGCACTTTTTCCACATGAAATTTGTGTAAATGACTTCATTGAAATGATGTAGTCGAAATAATTTTGTAGAATTAAATTGAATGGTTAAAGAAATAAAATAATTACGTAAAAATACTTATTATGACTGATAGAAATTAAATAGTACATTATTCACACAAAAGTAACATAATTAATTTTAACAAAAATTAAACAAAATCATGTCTTCTACTTTCAAATAAGAATACTAATAATACTAATAAATTATTATTTATGTTTGATTGTATATAACAAACCTTAAGGAAATCTATTTAGTATCAATCATATTAAATAACTAATTATATCTAAATAGATATAATTCCATCCATATTCAATTGCATTTTCAGAAAACACAATATTATTTACTTTGTCATTCTCATGATATGTATCCTTCATTGATATTGATGCTATACTATTAGTGTTTGGTTTAATATGTAGGTCAGAATAATTTCAATTTATTTTTAAATTTTGTAATTTCACCTGACTTTTAATTGATTTCACATTCTTTTTGTTTTGTTAATATTTTTATGTAGTATGAACATGATGTTAAAATAATTATACTTGAATAACACAGTTTTTTATTTTAATAGTTTGTATTGCAAGATTTTTGAAAAACAAGAATGTTTGAATTCTTTTGGTTATGATTTAGATTTTGATATTTCCCTTTAGGAAATTCGCAATATTGTAAAATTTGAACGAATCCTTCATTTAAACGAAAAAAAAACAACAAATAAACTAATTGAAGAAAGATCGAATTCAATACATAATCTAATTGAAAAAGAATCTATTTTGATATATTATTGAAAACTCGTCTTTTTCTAATTCCTATCTAAAATGAGTTATTTAAAATTTAAATTTATAAAAACTTAACAGATAAACTTATGTATCTAATACTAAATAATGTCTTCTTTGGATATGATTAGAATAATTTGCAATCAAATTTCCTATTGATTTTCTACTTCATTTCGATTTCACACCATCGAAATCAATCACTCCAACTACAACAGTTACGTTGTATATAATACGACCCTAAAATATAGTGGATGAATATTTGATAAACCCTTCACATAGTCACACCATCCATAGCTATATTGATGCTAACCCAATAATACATCAATAATAATTAATTCATAAAATGAAAGTAAACAACGACGTGTAATGAGACTCCAGGATTACTGTAATAGCAGCTATCTTATTAAGCAATGCAATACGCAGTGAACAATATCGCTCCATTAAATCATCCCATTCAGTGCCCCTCACATATATGCACACATTCGCCCCCCATAATTCGTCTTGTCAGAAAAACAAACTGTCGGTTGATTATTCGCCCACAAGCTGGTTCGAATTACTGACGAAAAAAAAACGAACATCAACAGCGATCAAAATTAAAGTTCGATCGATGTCACTTAATACGACTTCCTCTATATTTTTAATTGTTTCAATTACGTCATTTTATGGATCGTATCGCGGTGAATTTGTATCGTCGAAATCTGGGTAACAATCGCCAGCGTGAGAAGTTCGAAATTTGTTATGGAACGCGGCAATATACTTTAGATTTCAGGTAACTCCATAACCAAGCTCATAAACAATCCTCGACTCATGGACTGCAGTAACGAGAGAAGTTCGACCCAACCCATCAGAAATGCACAGTCATTGTGGTGCAAGTAGTAAAGAGATTGGAGCACATCCATTTTCCGAAATGACTGTACATCGAGGACAGCTTACCAAGACAAACACCAACTATAAAACTCCATTATAGTAAGTGGTTCCTTTGCTCGCACAATATCAAAATGTTAACAGCGCGGAATGAAACAAAATACTTAAATCCATTAATCGATGGGATCCCTTACTGGAGATTAATGCATCGGCAAAGTTTATTTTCGACGCTGAATTTCACGAATTATTGATCGCTTTTCCAGATACATTTAATATCTAAATGATATAACAATGTTTTTAGATTTCATTCGGAGAAATAGAAATCTATTCTATTCTATAGAAATCGAATTTCTAATATCTCAGTTTATTTCCCAGAAGGAAGAGCTTTAAATAAGCAGAAATTTCATTTCATTTCAAACTTATTTTAAAATGAAATGAATATTTTGAAATAATATTTAAGAAGGTTCTAATTCATCATATCTATGAAGAATGATCTATTTACTATCATCATTGAGGAAGAGCTTATTCCAGCTATATTATTGTAAAAGGTACTGTTTCAAAATAATATTTAAAAAGGGTATATTCCATAATGTTTTTCAAGAGTCATCTATTTCTTACATTCATTGAAGAAACGCTTATTTCATTACTAAAAAAATCTATTTGAACAAATCATTAAAAAAAAAGTCTAACTCAATCATATTTTGAAATCTACCCATCTTGAAATAAATCGATTAACATGTTTTGAAATCAAGTGGACTTAAGGGATACTTTCTTGTGTTATTGATTGCAAATGGTAATCTAGAGAAATGGGCCAATTAAGCACCATACGACTACAATAATGGGGTATTAGAAACGCGTTACACGGCAACTGGGCCAATACAGATCTAATCAGATTTTATAGCTGATTTGAGTAGATTTAATAAGACTTAGTCGAATCTGTTGTAATACGACTAAATCTGTTTTGATTATGCACAGATATGGTCATGCGCGGTTCACTCTTTATCATAATAAGTCAGATTAATAATTTACATAGATGACCACTTCTGATTATTTCTGCTCGGTTTACGACTAAATTGAAATTTAATCCCATGCATATTTATGTTTATATTCGCGACTGATTAATTTGGTTTATTGATATCCCAAAACGAATCGCTCAAATATGTTTTAAGATTATTACAAATCAATACCTGGTATTCTGGTCGTCTTTTTGTCATTGAATACACCTGTAACAAGAAAAAAAAATTAGTCGATATATTCATTAAAGTATACAGATTGAATTGAATAAAACAAGATATAAACTTTGTAACTATGAACTTCAAGAAAGGGGCTTAGCACTCAAAATGGAATGTAATGGGATGTAATTGAATTCCTAATTGAGAAATGATCCCCAACAGAAATGTACATTACTGAAACGTTCTAAATTTCGAAATTAGCTTGAACGTTCCTGCCATGTATCTTTCAAAATTTAGTAGGTCCTTCGAATTTGTGGGTCTAGGGGGATCTGGGTAACAATTACGCAAACAATGTGATAAACGATTATATAAACAATTCATTAAAAGACAATTGAATTTATTGTGTAGAAAATTTGTAAATGGAGAATCATTTATTGTTATTTATCTAGAATGTTGCTTTTCTTTTATCTTAATTCATAAGGGCACGCCCCAGTGAAACTCAACTCTGTCACACAAGTTTGACTAAGATTAATTGTGTCAAATAACGTTAAAGATAGCGGACTTATCAGCAGTATCAGTGTAAGTAGTGGCTTTGGCGAAACTGTTGTGACTATTGATCACTGTTCTACTATTAGTCACTGTTATCACTAATGATTAGTGTTGCGGGTGTTAGTATACGTTTCACGTACATAACTCAAGTCGGTAATACATACACTTGCACCCAACTACAAAATTGCTTGTGATACAACTTTACCAACGAAGCATTTGTAAAGTTGTATCACAAGTTTACAAATGAAACTAATTAAATATACCCGTAAGAAACTTTCGCATGGAAATATGGAATACCTCAAGTTTATATAAAATAAGATTTTGCAAGATGTACGACCTGTTTTGTATAAAGCTAAGAAATAGTTTATGCAAAGTTGAATCAACTAGTTAATTAAACGGAAATTTTGCTGCTTTTTAAGGAAATTATTTATTATAAGTTTTTTGTTGAATTTATTTAAGTATTTTCTTTTGCAACTTGGAAATGAAATAGAGATTTAGATAATTAGAATAAAGCTTCCAGTCGTCGATTATATTGTTTCTATTATATTTACTGAATTTAACATCACGTAAATCGAACAGTTAAATAATAAGACGCGTTCTATTAATAAAGCAAAAAAATGATAAATAAATATAATTTTTGAGATGTACTGTATATATTTTCTACACTACTGATGTTCTTACGGATATTTTCCACAATGATTGAGAACCGTTGCTCAGTGGGCTGAAATGGTCAAAAAGGCGCGCATAGGAAGAAAAAATGAAAATCATCCAAAGTGAAATATTTTTATATATAATGCTTCTCTATTATATAGACAACTATGAGCAACATAAAACTTGTACTTCCAACCGTCAATTTCAATGCAAAATGCTTTAAAAGTCAGTATAATAACTATATAGATTTTTAGCTGATTTTTCTAATTCATTATAAGTACACATTATTTGCAGTTCAAGTTGTTTAGCATTAATTGATTGTTATTTTCCTATTCTAATGGTATTGAAAAGAGCTTCTTTCATGATATATTGCAGATATTTTGTTTATAAACAAAGGCAGGAATTAAACAATAATTGAATTAATTTTTTCATAAAATTTAATTTTAGAAGTCTGCAACTTTTTACGCCAATGAGTGCCACTGCAGTTTACATGCTTCAAATGCATGAAATTTTATGTAAAATTAGCTGTACTAATTTCAGCTGCAAATATTTGCAATTCAACAAATGCCGTATACTTTAGTAAGGCTACGTCTGGCTAGTAATATTAAGGAAATCTGGAAATTATCGAATATCTCGAGAAATACCCGTCGGATCAAAAAGTAATAAAATACGTATCAAATATTTTTACAAGATCTATATAATGATACCAAACTCCACCCCCTCCCCCCCCCCCACCCCTGGGGGTGTGGGCAACTTTAACATCTTAAATGGCAACCCCTATTTTTTATTGCAGATTCGGATTCTACGCCAAAAATTACGTAGATTCTGTCCGAAAAATTTTTTTGAATTCGTGGTAGATGGAGCTGTAATTCGCATGTAAAATTTATTTTGTGCAAACTTTAAGGTCAATTATATCTTTAATTATGCATCTAAATAAATAATTATATATAATAAAAATTCCTTATTTTTTAGCCATCTATCCATTACTACAAAAATTAAACGTCCAACTTCGAAATTGGGAATTTCCCCTCGCCCCATTAAATGGGGGAAATTAATTTACTTTGGAAAGAGTTAATTTTTGTAGAAATGGATAGATGGCTAACAATAAGGAATTTTTAGTCTTTAAATACACAGAAACTTTAACAAATGAAATATTGTTTATTCAGGTGAGTATCGTGTAAAATTATGAAATAATAAATAAAATGTTATACTTAAAAAATGACGCGAAATTTGAATATTTCAGCAATATAAAAAATACCAATTTAAATATATTGAACATATTTGTGAAAACTAGTTATGTTTAAAGACATAAATTAATGATGCATAATATATATAATTTAATCGAATTTAAGTTTCTACCTAACCTTGATACTCAAGCTACAGTGTTAGTACTAGTAGATGGCGCACTATAACGACATTCCAACATGGTAACACGAAATGTATCATATTCGTTTGTTTATGTCATGTTCGTTTGTTTAGTTAACCTAAAAGTTTTGGTTTTATCTTTATTTCAATTATGTCACAGCAAGGTAAGATATTTATAATTACGATTTGTTATATAACTTTCTATATTAATTATTTTTAAATTAATTCATTTATATAATTAGATTTCAGTAGAAATTACTTCTATATAAATTTTTTTGATACAAAAAAATCGTTTAACGAAATAGTAAAAGCCATCGAAGAGTATGCTACGGAAAAAGGTGCTTTGGTTAAAGAAAATGATGCAGCGTCTTTTGTAAAAAGATTAATGCAGTTGTGGAAAGATTGCCATCGATCTAAAGCTTTTTTTGAATCACGGTATTCCAAGTGGTTACAAACTAATTTGTATGAAAAAGAATTATCAAGACCTAAAAAACGCACTGCATCAAATGTCGAAATAAGAAAGGATTTCGATGCATTAAGCATCTCTCAGAAAAGGAGGAGAACTTCAGGTATGTTTGATACTGAGCTAAGCTAATTAATAAAATATAATACTATTTCTTTAGATATATTAAATTAATAAATAAAAAAAAAATAAGTAAATTAATAATTTGAACTAAAAGTATGTTCTTTCAGTCTCAAATAATTTTAATAATATTAATATTTTTTAAAATATTGCTTGCATCAGAATTGCGTAATGAAGATACGAATGTCTTAGTCTTCGCAACATCTTCTGCTTTAAAAAAAGATGGCAAATCAGAAGCTGCTCAATTACTGCAGAATTCGTTTATTCATTCTGCAAAGGAGCAAGAGCAAAATAGACAACTGTCCAAGAATAACAAAAGTCCTCTTGATGCAGAAATGGATGTAACAAAAGCTCTTGCTATCGCTCTTGATCGTGAACTTACAAAAAGTCAGTACAGCAAATTAAGATTAAATTCGAAAAAACAAAGTAAGCATATTGTGAAATTTAAATAATAAAAAGATATTTGTGATTATCGTACTCTAATGAAATGAGAATTATTACAAAATTTAGATTGTCTTATAACATTTTCATATTTCAGCAACGAATAAGTTTCCTAGCTACATTAAATTAAGCGCAGAAAAAAAGAGTGTTACCCCAATAATATTAGCATCAAAGAAAATGAGATTATAGTAGCACTGCAAAGCTTATTAGACCACACTGCATCAAGATTAATTTTGACCTTGAATAAGGATCAAATAAATGATAAATTAATTATTAAATATAAATGGGGATTCGATGGTAGTTCTGGTCATGTCGAGTATAAGCAGGTTCATAACACATCTTGCGTTTCTGACTCCTCAGTTGTGATAACAACAATTGTACCGCTACGTATCATAAATGCGAGTGATTCTTCGATTGTATGGCAAAATCCGACTCCTTCGTCTACGCGGTAAATACAAAATTCTTGATAAATTTAAATTAATTATTAAATAATAATACTAAGAATTGAAATAAATTTATTAGTTTCATAATTATTTTGTGTTATATTTGTTGCTACAAATTTTACAGTTACTGCAGACCAATACGTATTGCATTTGAAAAAGAAACTGCGGATTCGATCAGAAGCGAATATGAACGCATTCAAGGCGAAATTTTACAACTCAAAGCTACAAAAACTGTAATTGAAGAAACCGAAATTGAAATTGAACATCGTTTATTTTTAACAATGCTTGATGGAAAATCCATTAACGCACTAGAAAATAATACAGCATCTTCTGTAATCATAAATATATTAAAATTGCTCATTAATCTGTTCATTAATCTTTCCTAATAGATAGTATTGATAATTAAATTTGTTTTATTCTAGAGATGTTATATTGGTCGGGCTGGACCAAAAACATTAAATGATCTTAACTTTGCCAAATCGAAAACGAAGATGACTCAAGAAGCATGTTTTCAATATGGTCTATCGCCATTACATGCTCGAATAAAATTTATGGAATTTTTGCTAAATATTTCGTACAGGTGGTACATTTTATGTAATATAATTGCTAAATATATAAAGATAATTTCTATACCTATACGGCATATATATTTAATATATATCTTTAAGATAGAGTTATTATAATCATTCTAACTACAATCGTTGTAATTATCTTTGTTTTTGTTTTTATCAGACTTGATTTGCCTGAAGATATTCGCAAAAAAGGTTCGAAAATGAATGAAGTGCACCAAAAATGTATCCAAGAACGGAAAAAGAAAATTAAAGGTGACTTCAGATGTCAACTGGGCTTGATTGTAGATACACCAAAACCAGGTTTATATTTTTATTTATCAATTTTTAAATATATATAATATACATTACTATTAACTTGTGGTGCTATTTTATTAACATGATTCTTCAGTTCCTCATTTACATTTGTTAAAATTTATTTTTTACAGGATTTGGATCATCATATGACGGCAATACAGCCAGAAAATTTTTCGAAGATTCTAAACTTACAGCAAATATACTAAACATGGACGAAGAAATCATCGAAAGATTTGGAATCATTCTGACGGCTATAAATGTATCAGAAGAACTGGATGCTACAAAATTTGGCAGTTATACATTGGAGACAGCACAACTGATTATAAAAAAATATCCCTTTTGGACAATGAGTCCAACTGTGCATAAAGTTCTTGTACATGGACAAGAGATAATCGAGCATAGTATGCTACCGTGTGGTATGATTAATCCAAAGTTAAAATAGATTCTGTTGTCCTGGAAATATGTTTAAGATTTTGAATTCATATTTATTTGATAAACGAAATTAAATTGAGAATAATCAGTTCAATGTTTCCACAGGATTTCTTTCAGAAGAAGCTATCGAACACAGAAACAAGGATTTAAAAAATTATCGAAGTAAACATGCCAGAATGACATCGAGAAAGGACAATTTAACAGATATTTTTAATCGTTTCTTGCTTACATCAGATCCTCTTCTGACACATCTGAGAGCTTCCACTAAACTCAAACATAAAAAAAGGGATTTACCTCACATTATTATTGAAATGTTAAAACATTCTGAGATTCAGAATTCAGATGAGGACAGCTTAGAAAGTAGCGATGAGTTAATTTAGTTTCATTCTATGAAATCAGCGACGAAAACGTCAAATCTTAATCAAAGAATCTTTGTTTAATCAAATAACTAATTTAAGAATTATGAACAAAATGTTTATTTATCATTCCCTTTCTTTCAAAAATGCATATGTGTATTAATAAAAAAATAAGAACATGAATAATCAATGGTTAATATAAATTACGAGTTGGATAATGAGTTTGTAATAATTCATGTATAGATGTTGCGGAATAATTGTTCTTGCTTAAATATATATTTTAGTTAAGTGTTGTTTATAAAATATGTACGGTGGAAAAACCATGTAATTATTATTTTTATATAGAAATTCAAATGTGAGGGACATTAAACTCCATTCATCTAAAATATAATGAAAACAAATAAATTATTATTTTAAATTGTTTATTGTTATGATATTTATTAGATTTCAGGAAACAATTTTTTTCAAAATTTTATAATCATCGGAAATGAAGACTTTTAAATTGTTGGTCCTCCATATTGAATTTTGAAAATTTAATATTAAATTCGTTATTAGCAAACTGAAAACTCCCTATATGTAAATTTTCGGCGAAAATAAAGACTTTTTTAAAGTTTTGATCCGCCATATTGGATCCGCCATATTGAATTTTGAAATTTTAATATTAAGTTCGTTATTAGCAAACTGAAAAACCCCTATATGTAAATTTTCAGCGAAAATGAAGAATGTTAAAAAGTGTTGATCCGCCATATTGGATCCGCCATATTGAATTTTGAAATTTTAATATTGAATTCGTTATTAGCAAACTGAAAAACCTCTATATGTAAATTTTCAGCGAAAATGAAGACTTTTTTAAAGTTTCGGTCCGCCATATTGGATCCGCCATATTGAATTTTGAAAATCTAATATTAAATTCTTTATTAGCAAACTGAAAAACCCCTACATGTAAATTTTCAGCGAAAATGAAGACTTTTTTAAAGTTTTGGTCCGCCATATTGGATCCGCCATATTGAATTTTGAAAATCTGACTTCAGATTTGGATTCAGCGACCCAAAAAACCCTTTAAAAGTACACATTTATGTGGTTATTTACTTGACAATATAACATAAACCCCTATGCGCGCGTTTTGCTATGATTCAGCCCACTGTGCGGTGTCGGCGACCAAGGCTGGGACGACTCTGGTCCTATATTGTATGAGGGTGCGCGTCTTGGCGGCTTATCCCTTTGTATGATTGGCGCGTGCGGCCGTATTCCTACAACTATTTCAAAAAAACAAAAAGCGGAGTTGTTTGCCCGGGGAGTCGAACCCCCAAATCATTCTTGAATTGCGTCCATATACGAGGCAAAACGACTCTAAAAAAAAGTATTGCGTTCCGTGCATGTACTTATGTGTGTTTTGTGTTTGAGACATAATCTCGCTTTATTTGTAAATTGAATTATTTATTAAGTTCTTTATTGAATTAATTTTCGTTTGATTTTTCTTAATATTTTATTTGTATTATCTGTTAAGGTTAATTTTAATTGTATAAGTTTTTCTTCTCATGTTCTGTGTAAAACTAATGAAATATTTATTTTGTTGAATCGCGCATTTGCATTTATTTATTTATTTTGGCAATAACATTGTAAATTTCTTTCCTTGTTATTTATTTTATTTTCAATTAGACATTTTGATGTTCATTTCAACTTATTTAATTTGTTTGTAATTAATTGTATGTTTTGTTTAATTAATTATTTCGCGAAGATTAAGTTGTATTATTATATATTTTTGTTAACTTTATTTGATAAGATATGAGCATTTACTTAATTAATTGTAAAATTAATTTTATTATTATTTTATTTTGTTATGTATTTCGATTTGATTTCTTTTGCTAATTCTGTTGGACATTATTTGTATTTTTTTTTTGTTTGTTTAAAGCTTTGTCATAAAAAATTGTGCCATAAAACACTCGTAATGTGTATGTTCTTCTCGTATTCTTAAAATTAAAACATTTTTTTTTTCTTAACGATTATTTGATTTGTAATGTATCTTATAAAAATTTTTTTTGTTGTCCGCTGTGATTTATATGTTTTGTGTTTTTTTTTTTTTGTATAGAAACACTTATCTTTTTCTTTTCATTTTT
>JABFQK010000302.1:0-10975 GCA_022816885.1 Trissoscelio sp. ZL-2020
AACAGTGAAAATGAGAAAAATTATTCATAAATTTTTTATTTTCCTTATAAGCCGCTGATAAAGCCTAGTTTTTTTATTCACCTTTAACCCTGAATAAAATTATAAAAATAAATAATAATGATAACTTGTGATTGAGTTGGCACGCATGGCCGGAGACAGTTGCTCCATTCTTAGCTCGGCCTTTATTTATATAATTTTACGGCTAAATATATTCGGATTAATGTTGAATCTCATTTTATTGGATTGTTGAACTTGGATTTATACTGCAAGCAGTTTTGATGTAAAGTTACTTGCGAAAATAAAGCGTTTCTGGCTTGCTTGTGAAGATCTAACCTCAAATTTGGTGCTGACACGTTGGAGCCGTTTGTTGATTTTTGAAGGCATTATTATTCACCGGAGAGAGCTTGTTTCGCATTTGCTCTCTCCTTAGTTGTGAGTGATCGTTTTTTGTGTTTCTTGGTTGATGATACTTTTTATTTCATTTTATCAACAATGTCTATATTTTTAAATGACTAATTCTGGGGATTTTTTTTGGTCCCTTGTTTTGCTTCCGAGGTTCTGCTCTAGATTAGTGAATGCAACCTACATAATTTTTGGCTGTTTGTCTATCTGAATGGATCAACAATTTGACGGATTATTGTTAACTTTTTACCAATATGAACACTAGGAATTCTAGTAGATTACAACTCCAATTGATGTGCACTATTTGCAATCAACCAGTTACTGCGCCAATTTCTTGCAATAAATGCTTGAAATCATTTCACCTGAATTGCGTGACACTGAGGAAGATTAAAATTGATGGTCGACTGTGGTATTGTTGTCCTGATTGCTACGAGAATTGTAAACAGTCGACTAGCTTCAAGGTCAATACATCGATTTCTGAAATCCCAGCTAATTTTCTGAACGTATCATGTTCGACTAGTCATATGAATACTCAACCTGGAGAATCTACTGAATCTACCCCGATGTCATCTACTCCGTCTTTGAGCAACTCATCGAATACTGATCATCCTGAATGTTGTCTTCCACGGAATGAATTTCCATCTGTCGCGCAGCCACAAATTAATACAACTTCATTGGTCCTATCTTCAAATATTTCTTCTGATGTAGATAGCGTTAAATCTGGTACTAATCGGGATGAAGAGGTTCTATCTACTGCAGGCGGCATAGAAAGTATTCTTATGTCTATCAATAACAAACTTTCTGATTTACAAAATTGCAACCATTCGGTTGATAACAAATTAGTTTTGATCGACCAACGCCTAGCAGTCTTAGAATCTCTTCCTTCCACTATGGAGAGTCTGAAATCCTCGCTGAGTTCATTGACATCTGAAGTTTCTACCATTTCTGCCTCTCAAGATGAATTAGCGTCGCGATGTTCTGTTCTTGAAACCCAGATGTCTTCTATCACAGAGAGGATTTCCGAAACTCCATCAATGCGGAGTTCAGAACATGAAAAACAATCTCAGTTAGTGATTACAGGCTGTCCAGTGCAACCTCATGAAAACACAGCTTCATTGATACAACTCCTCATGTCGATTGCTACTGTTCTTAACTTACAGTTTGATAGAAATGTGTTACATTCTGTTCGTCGCATCTCATCCAAAAATAAAACAATAATTGTTAAATTTACGTCAGGCTTGATTCGGAATGATTGGCTAATTGCAAAACGCACTAAAAAGACTTTGAAAGCATCTGAACTGAATCCTATCTGGAATGACACATTAATCTATCTAAATGAACCATCTACTGCTGCGGAAAGAGCTATTTTTCGTGATACTAAAATATATGCAAATGAAAACAATTTTAAATATGTATGGATGCGCAATGGTATAACGTATTTGAGAAAAGATGATGGCTTGAAATATATTAAAATCGATGACTTGAGTCAATTGAATAACTTACCATCTTGACTACCTTTAAATGTACATCGTCACAAGTCTTTGGAGCGCGGTCAGTTATCGGTGGCCCATTTAAATGTACGTTCGCTTATTCCACATATCTCTGAATTACGTACTTTGATTAATTTATATGATATTGATGTTTTTACACTTTCGGAGACATGGTTGAATAATTCGGACCCAGATTCTATTGTTGACATCTTGAATTACAATTTTATACGGCGCGATCGAGTTGTTGGCAGAGGTGGAGGAGTTGGTTTATATGTAAAATCAAATATTAAATTTACAGTGCTTGATTTGACTTTATGTGCTGCCGATACTATTGACGGGTTTGAAGCCATGGGTATTCTGATTACCAAACCATTGTGTGACCCTACTGGTCAACCTTTAGCTATTATTACGGCTTACCGTCCGCCAAATTTTTCGCCTTTACTATTTTTTAAAAGTTTTGAATCTGTTGTAAGTTATATATTACTATCTTATACATCTTTGATAATTTGTCTGGGTGATTTCAATATAGATCCTCGTGCCTCAACTTCTGCCGGCAATAATATTATGCTTGATTTTCAAGCTATGTTCAGTTTTACACAATTGATTAATGAACCTACACGCGTTACTTCAACGTCGTCTACGATTTTAGACTTAATTTTTGCTGGTGAGTCCTTGAAGGTGCTGTCGTCTGATGTCTCTGATTCGTTTGGCCTCAGCGATCATTTTGTGATACATTGTACCATTCAGATTTGTGATAAATTGAGTTCCGATCGAATGATCACCTTCAGGGATTTACAGGCGATACCAGTGGATTTATTTAATTTAGCGGCGGAACAGATGAATTGGGATACGATTTTTTTATATCCTGATATTGATGACAAAGTGCGCATTTTATCGAACTTGATAGTAACGCTTTTTGACGCCTTCGCACCCGTGAGAACAATTCGATCTAAACGTCCATCTGCTCCGTGGCTTACTGATGATGTTCGTCGTATGATGCGTAAGCGTAATTTAATGAAGCGTAAATCCAAAAAAGCCAGTTCTGAAGAGATGAAAACGTACTATTGGGAGAGATTTCAACAATTACGAAATGCTACCTTTGAACTTTTACGTTCCGAGGAGAAAGCTTATTTTGATAGCTTAGCATTAACATCCAGTGAGACATTGTGGAGGAGGCTTCAGGCTGCTAGTGTTTATGGTTCTTGCAAGACCATTCCAAATGTTCCGCCATTTACAGATCCTGATCTCATAAATAACTACTTTGTCGATTCAATCCCAGACCCTGCTGTTGACTACTGTGCTCAAGCTCACATCTGTGATACCAACGTACCGATGTCCTTTACATTTAATGCAATTTCTGATACTGACTTGTATAATATTATTCGTAAGTTAAAACTGACATCAGCGGCATCTGATGGGATCTCTGGGAAAATGCTACTGCTTTGTTTACCATTTTGTTTTACTCATGTGACGCATATTATTAATACCTCATTGGAGCAGTCAGTGTTTCCTCAAGCTTGGAAAAAGGGTATGGTTATCCCCCTTTCTAAAACAAACAACCCCTCAGACCTGTGTCATCTAAGACCTATAAGTTTACTTCCTTTCTTGTCAAAAATTCTTGAAAAAGCAGTAGAAATTCAGATGCAGAGATTTTTGAGAGATCATAGCATTTTACCAACTTTCCAGTCCGGCTTCCGTTCCGGTCATAGTACTACTAGTACTCTCTCTTATGTGTCCAATACTATTCTTACTGCCTATGACCGAGGCGAAGTCTCTGTTCTGTGTTTGTTGGATTTCTCAAAAGCCTTTGACACCTTGAAATACTCTTTACTCATGACTAAACTCCGTAAGCTTGGCTTTTCCGAGTCCGCTATCTCTTGGTTTAAATCATATCTAAATAATCGTACTCAATTTACAGTACTGCGTACTCCAGAAGGTCTTCTGCAATCTGGTTTGAGGTCTCTTGGTCAGGGGGTACCTCAAGGCTCAATACTTGGCCCTATCCTTTTTAATATATTTACTGCTGATTTACTGAAACTAAATTTAAATTCAACCGCCAAAATGTATGCTGCTGATACTCAACTTATTTTTTCCTTTTTACCTCAAGAAATCAAAGAAGCAGAACTGAGTATTAATTCAGACTTGGAAGAGATCTCTGTTTGGCTTAATCAAAATGGTTTGCTTTTGAACTCTGCTAAGTCAGTTTTCTTGATCATTGACCCAACTGGTCGTTTGCAGGGCTATGATGTAGATAACTTTAAACTCTACATTGCCAACGGGGAACTTCTGAAAGTCGATTTTCACAAGAATTTGGGTCTTGGGGTTGATAGTGCTTGGAGTTTTGATCAACATGTTATTACTAAATGTCAAGCAGCGTATCTGCGTATGAGGACATTATATCAATTCCGTAAGCTTCTATCTATACCCTGCAAGATTATTTTATCATCTTCGTTGATATTGTCTCTTTTTGATTATTGTGATATTATTTATGGTCCTTGTCTTACTCATCGTTCAGCTGCCAGAGTGCAAGCTATCCAAAATGCCTGCCTCAGATTTTGTTATAATATCCGTAAATTTTCGCACATTAGTCCATATAGAGAGAGAACTGGGTGGTTAACAATGAAGCAAAGATGGATATTTCATCTTTGTCTCATGGTAAATAAAGTCTTAACATCTGGCACTCCACCATACTTACGCGAATTACTTAGGTTTCTCTCGCAGACAAATATAGTTAATGATCGTAACACCCGTTATGCGAACTCTACTTTAATTGTCCCCAGACATAGGACCTCCAGATTTGAGGCTTCCTTTCAATATCTTGCTTCTCACTATTATAATTCTTTACCGCATGACTTGAAATCTCTTTCTGGTACAATGTTTCGCCTAAGGTTGTCAAATTATATACACGATAACCTATAATGTATAATCTATAATGTATCGTTCTTAATCACACTTATTTATTATCTATATTTTATTATCTACGTATCTAATGTTTAGTGTATTATTTGCTATATGTTACTTAGTTATTTTTCTATTTATTGTATACTGTCTCCTATGCCATATTTAATAACTTTTTTCTTTTTTTTTACGACTTATTTCAATTTTTATGTTTTTGGTTAGTCTGTAAAGTAGTGCTTACACTAAGACTCGCCTTTGTACACTGGTTATATTTGTAAATAATTATTGTGCAATAAAGTATTATTATTATTATTATTATTATATACTTTAATTTCAAAAATTGACTGTATTTATTCAGTACACTGTATTTCCAGTTTAGTGAAATTACACAATATGTTGTGTAATCCAGTTGCACACAACATGTTGTGTAATTTTACACAATTTGTGTAATTATCACACAAATTGTGTAATGTTGTATGTAAAACTACACAAAATATGTAATATAACCTATTTCTGCAGTTGGAAAGTTAAGGTCGATAAATGTCAAAAATATAACATGCAATAGTTCTCGTGTATTTCTCTAGCGTTCTTTAATTTGTAGGTTAAGTGCAGAAACGACAAATTGATAAGATTTTTGCGTGCATTACGTGCTTTATATATATAAATATATACGATTGCAATATTTTTACACGTTTTGTGTAAAATTACTAGAATTGTGTGTTTTTACACAGAATGTGTAATATTATACACAAAATATATGATATTACACTATATGTTGTGGAAAATCGTATGTAATTTTACTCTTTGGATTTACAGTGTAGTAGAAATTCCAGTCCTGTTAAATTTAGAGGATTTCTTCTTGTTTTAAAATGAAGTGCCATTAGAGGATTTTATTCTTACTTTTCAAAGTTTATTCCTAAGAGTGTATTATTTTCATATATACAATTTGTATGTAATATATACACATATGCATACATATGTATACACAAAGTAATGAAACAATAAAATCTATATCTAAAACATATTTAATAGAATCTGAACCTGATTGTCATTATATTCTTTATATTTTCGTTTCGTGAAATGCAAAGTCTTCGTTTGAACATCGGTATTGCATACATCTGAATTAGTAGATTCTTCATCCGTGGTAACATCTAAAAGTAGTTATACATTTTTACAGTCTCAAAGGTTATATTTTATGCAATTACATATTTCAATAAAGTACATTCACATATATTATTCTGTTTATGAATTTCATTAATATTTTTAGTTTATAAAAATCATTATTTTAAATTTAATTGGAGTTTAATTCGATGAATATCATTAAATTTATATTAATAATACTAAGTTTAACCATTTAATATTAATTGGAAAGAAAGCAAGAATTACAAAATTTCAAAATATTAAAAATATTTTAAAATCTTTAATAATTTCAGTATTTTACAATATTTTTTATATTACTTTTTGAAGACGGCATGGCATAAGTATTAAATACAGTCAAAAAATAAAAATATGGATAAGCAATTGTCATTCGATTGCATGAATTAAAAAAGGACACATACTTATCGGTATTCGTATCTTTTGAATCTATTTGAGCATTTAATGCACATCAAGAAAAAACGTCAACTTCAGTGAATTAAAAAAAAATACATAGTTTTATTTGTGGGTGTATTTTAAAGATTAACATTTTCATTCTTTAAGTTTCTAGTATAATATATTATTTATATATAAGGGGGGTATATTTTGATGTTAATTTGGATTATGAATTAAAAATTTTATAATAATATCAAATAACATTTTATTTATATATATATGATTTATTCTACCTGAATATATTATTTGAGACAAATTCAAATTTAAATCGTTCTGAAGAAATTCAGAATTGGATATATCTGAATCAGATGAAGACTCAGGCAAAATAATTTCTTCGTTTAACAGACAGTAATCAGAATCTGATGACGAATCACTCATTTTGTAAAAATCTAAAATATTAAATTGTATAATTTATTATTAAAAATAAAATTAATTATATTATAAATTAAAAATAAAAGATTTTTTATGATTTTGACATTTCATTAAAAAATAAAATTTACTTACCAGAAACTAAAATTAATATATTAATGAATACTTAATTAAATTTATTTACATTAAAATTAAAATTTCACATTTTAATATACAATTTATAATAATTAAATTAAGCATAAAATCGATATAATTAAATAATAATTTCAAAATATAAGGACTTTTTACTATTGGACGTTGCCATGGAGTAATCAGTTTGTTTTTACTAACATACAACTTCAAGTCTTATCCGAAGAAAAAGAAAGTTTAAAACATTTGCGACTTGAGCTTTAAAATTTGATTTATTAATAGAATATTGGATAAAGGGAAAATTAATAATAATTTGTGGTGCATAATGAAGGAATTCTATTTATTATATTGTGAATCGGATGATTCTTATTGCGTTGTGCCGGCAAAGGATGTGGTTTGTCGTCCTAATGTCAAAAAAGGAGCTGTTGTCAATTTTGAATACAACAGCAATGACTTTAAAGGAAAAGTACTTAATTTCGGAGGTAATTTTATAATTATATTAAGATAAACCTTTTAATCTTTGTGAATGTAATTTTGACAAACCTAATCTCAAACTGCTTACAATTGCTTCTTTGCATTGCAATATAATTTGGGTTTCAAATTATAGCACGAAAAACACTAAACATGTTTAATTGTGGGAAAAATCATGTTTATTTTATAAATATTAAATTAAATAAAAGCAGTATGTATAGCAAAATAGCAAAATTATTTAAAATATAATATAATTAAATACAATTTCAAAATATAATCTTGTAAAAAATACATAAAAATTGATTTAAAATTAATATATTTAAGGTTTGCATTATTATTTTTAAATTAAATATTTCTGGTTATGTAAAAAGTAAATGTTAAATAAAATTGTAGAATTCACACAATCACCCTAAAGAAATTTAAGTTATATTTTCAAGCTATTTTTACAATTCTGAGTTTATTTGAGATGAATCAAAAAGTGTAATAATTAAATATTATAATAAATAAATATTATAATAGATAGATATACATGCAGATATAAAGACGTATTGTATGAGCTTAAATATAAAAGTATTTAATGATGAATAATGTATATTACTTCTAGATAAGAAAGCTTACAACACTTTGATTAAGGAAATGAACCAACTAAATCAGGATAAGAAAAGAAAGAAGAATGATGAAAGTAGTAAAAAAACTAAGAAGTCACGTGTAGATGAGTCAAAGGTGTTTTTGGGATAATAATGTTGTTTAAAAGTCTATAATACTTATCAACATATTAATTAATTATTATTTTGGTAAATTTTAGAACAGTGAAAGTGACTCAGACTCTTCCTTCCAAATGACTGTTGAACAAAAAAGAGTTTTAGCGCAGGTAAAAATTATCGTTTAATTTTCTCTATCATATGAAACAAAAAATATTCAGAATATAATATTAATAGTTTATATCCAACACTCGAAATGAGAACATTTTAATTCAATTTATATTTTATTATTATAATTTCACTTATATTTTATTATTATAATGTAATTTTATATTTTTTTATATATTATCTGATGAAGAAATAAAACATTTCGAAACGTTAAATAAACAGTATTTTTAAAAAAAAAACAGTTCCTTATTAGGCAAATAAAAATAAAAATTCAACACTATAATATTAATATTCTATTTTATATAAAGGTAATTCATTTTATATTTATTTTATAGATTGAGGCCATGAAACGAAACAAACAAAGTAAACGTGATGCTCAAAAATTGAGAGAAATGAACAAAGGAGCAATTAAAGATCTGAACACCCAGGTACAATACAAAAAATTGTTAACTATTTCAAATAAAATTTATAGTAAATTAACAAAATTAACATTTTTAATAACTATATTTATTTTAAAAAAATTACAGGTTATTTCAGATGAGGAAGATGAATATAATTTACCGAAAATGATAAACGAAAACGCTGCATTGCCGACTTGCTCTAGTGAGGAAGAAGAATTCGGGAATGATGATCAAACGAGAAAAGTATACTTTGTATATTTAAAAATATTCAAAAATATTTTATAATATTTAAGAAAATGTTTTTTAATTGTTAGAAAAAATTATAAATCATAATAATATTTAGCATAAAGTTATTTAGAAATATATATTGAAATTAATCAGTAAATTATTATAAATGAAAATATTATATATATTTTGTAGAAAATTGCTGGATCTACTAAAGAATCGGACGACGCAACTGGAAAACGATATGAGAGCTTTCAATTGGTATCTACATGTATTAGTAATTTTTTTGTTTTAAATAATTAGAAGACCTAAATTAAATCAATTTATTTTAAATGATTTTAACAGGCATCCACTTCATCTACTAACGTTCCTCCTCGAAGTGTTTTATCTGCTAGAGAAGAAGTATGTATTTTAGATGTAATTAATAAGGTAATCGATACAGTGATTGGCCCTCAAAATCGTCGGGTTTTTTTTTATTTAAAATTACTGATTTTAGTTACACCAATAAAACATCTCACAGAATATAAAATAAACAGATCCTCTCTTATCCAAAGTGAACAAATGCTCATTTTCAAGGTTAAAAAACATTTAAATATTAATTTAAATAAAATTTAATATATATAGTCAAATAGGCATCGTTTTTCTAAAATGGTTAAGAAAAAAAATTTTGCGATTTCGTTGATCCGTTTCTAAGATATTTATAATTAAAAATTCATGTTTATGAATATTTTGTATAAAATAGCTAATCATTGCAGAGTGACCAATCATTGTCTCCATTATCTTACGTAATAATTTACTTAAGAATTATTTTAAATGCATAATTTATAGTAATTTTAACCATACTTTCCTATTTTTTAAATATATAAGATGACAAATCAAATACTTATTTCTGTATTTCAATGCGTATCGGTGGCTTGAATTGAAATAAAGTTAACTTCAATTTCGGAAAAATTTAATTTTCACCATAGAAATATTGCTTTTTATGTCCACTTTTATTTGCAATAGTGAAATAAACCATAGACCTTATTGTTTTTTTCTATTAACCATGAAAATTTAATTTTTTTATACAGCAAATATATATTACAAAACTTTAATAAACGTTTTTATCTTGTAATTATGAAAAATTGAATTAACTTGTTTTTCCTTCTAGACACGGATCTAGTATTAATTTATTGTATATAAATTAAATGCTTATTTCAATAATTTTATATTTATTATATAATATTCACTACAAATATTTTTTAATAGAATAACCAGGGAATTCAACAAGATGAGCCTGTGCAATTTGATGATGAGATGTATTTATATTCATGTGCGAGTAAAGGAGTAAGTTAAAAATTTGTCTACAGTAAAAAACTTTTGATTATTAATCTTAATGTTAAGTGCATTTTTCTAATTTGTCTGTTTAATTTTGTAGATCATCGAACTTTCTGAAGGTGTCGATGTTTTTATAAAAGCAGTAGATCTTCATGACATCCTTAATAGCAGTACAGGGGCTACGCACTTAGGACGTCGTCTATTGGACAAAATTTTTTCGCAAAAAGCTTTATTAAACTGCTGTTTGACTGGAAAAGGGCCGAATAAAGTCCGTCCAGCTTTGGATCAGAAAGGTGTAAAAGCTATTTGCAGTAAGTTTTTAAATCTGTTATTCTATTGTTGGTTATTATTGTTGTTTATTATTGTTAAAAAATTGGACTTTTTTCATATGTAATAAAATCAATGTCTCCTACGTTTTTTATTTTTTTGCAGAAATTTCTTGGAGATTTTGCTTAGAGGTTCTGTTCGTAAATCAATTGTATATAATTCTGTGTACATTATTTTTAAACTTTATATAAGTTTTATTCGCCCTGGCAGCGGCGAAAAGTGGAATTAATTGTCTCCTCGGATCGAAAAGTCCACTTTTCGTGGTGTTGCTGCGACCGTAAAATAGTACATTTCTAGCGAGGGCGCTAGTGCGCCCGAGCGTTGAATATTGTTTTTCTTGGTCGCGGCAACGGCTCGAAAAGTGGAACTTTCAAGGCTAGCCGTGAAAAGCAAGCGAGCGCGCAAACGCGAGCATACTTTTCGCGGCGAGCCGTTGATAGTTCCATTTTTCGCCGCTATCTAGACCAGAAATAGTATATTTCTGGCC
>JABFQK010000303.1:0-10971 GCA_022816885.1 Trissoscelio sp. ZL-2020
CAATTTTATATTATTATGTCAAAATTAAATATCGTTACTTAAATTCTTTATTGCATTATCAACTTTTCTTAGACTTTCAATATTAATTTATTTTTCTATACATATTGTTTAGAAAAACAGATTAATTGGTTATTAAAGTCATTCAATCTTGTATTTTGGTTCTTCTTCTTTGAAAAGCAAAACTAAAACCAAAGTTATCATTTCTATGATAGTTGAATTATATTGATGTTGGCAACAATTCTTAACCTGGTGAAATTTTGCTAGGAAATTGGTTTAGTTAGTGTACATTTAGAATGATATTGTCAGTCATCGAGTTAACCTCATTCATCATATATTAGAAATCTGGTCAGCATCCAGTTAAGTCGAAATTAAAAGTTGTGGTTAGTTTTTCAAACATTGATTCTATTCATCCAATTTTGGGAAAAGATCTTCGCCTGGTATTGCTACAATTAGTGGACCTACAGCAGAATTTTCAGATATATTTTTTAATTAGAAACTAATGTGTTACCATCATATTGTAGATTACTAGTGCTCTGAAGAGGTCTGAGCATATCAGGCGAAACGTCAACTTACGATCAACATTATTAATAAAAAGTCTCAAAAAATACAAATATAATCTAATTATTTGTAGTTCCTAATGGTCACTTAAAATATATAAAAATTGAGAATATTAAATAAAGGAGCGATTTTTGAGCAAAAAAATAATTTAAATTCTCTTTTAAACAACAACAAAATAATTGGCGCTCAACAAATGATTTTTAACTAAAGTGATTATTTTATTAGCATGCCAAAAAGCTGCTTTTTAGAAATAATAAAATATAAACGTCATAATATTTTTGAAAAAAGATAATACTTAATACAAAAGTGTTAACCTGTTGATGAGTGAATGGAAAAGAAAAAGAGTTTTGGATTTGTGGACCGTTCACTCATCAACAGGTTAATTTAGTTACTTCTTTAAAAACATACAAACCCCCTATTTATTTTTATTAACAATAATTTGAATAAAACATGAATTAATACCTGCAATTAATTAATTAAACTACAATAACAAGGCTAATTAATTAGAATAGCGTTGAATTTGAGAAATGGAAAAATGCAAAAGCATAAAGTCGTAAGACAAAAAGATAAGTAATCGCGTATCGAGTTGCACGATTAAACCGCTAATGCGCAAATTGGCTTTTAACTTCAAAAACGACTGTTGCGAGCTATCTCTCGGAACCTTCGACGGGTTCTCGCTATAGGTGGGTCAGCTTGGAACGAGTCTCTCGCGGTCGTGTTCGTCCTCGGTGAGTCATTATGGGCCCGTGGCATTGCGGCACTGTGGCACTGTGGCCTGGCGCCTCGAGCGTTGCGCAACCAACGGGCACCCTCGCACTAAAGGCATTGCACGATCACGCGTCCGTGTAAACATAGGCCCATTCTTTTTACTTTATTTACGTCTCTGCACCTACATGCTCCAGAGAAGCGGAATTCTTCACGACACAATTTCGTATCTCGCTTGTGTTGCTTTTGCTCGCTTGTTCTCCGCTTGGATACCGACCCACAATCCATCATTTTCCAGCAAATGAATTGTTTGTAAACTATTTTCAGTTACTTTTTTTTCTTTTTATTTGACTAAATTTGTAAACTTGGATATTAATCAAATGGCATCGTTTAAGAAGTCTCTGCAGTCTTATTTTGATTCCACCTCTTTTATTTCAACTCATTTATCCAGCTGAAAAAAATAAATCGCTACATTTAAGTGAAAAATTGGTTGAAAATCGATCTAAAAAGAAGTTTATTGAAATTCCTGTGAGATTGGTGGAGAATACCGAGTCTTCGCGTCATAACTATCGGCAGCTACTGATAGCGATTATTGTTCGCGGTGCGCCAGTTTATTACAGGTGTCCGATAGATAGTTAGTGCGGCACGAGTGATTCCGATGGCGCGCATTCTCGTTAGAAGGATGCTTAAGTGAGTATTGCACACGCGGCCGGCGATAAATTTGCGGCACGTCGGGTAAAGGACTTTTGTACGGCGCTAAAGTGATTTTCCAAATAGCTTGCAGACCCCGACTGCTAATAATTCCGTTCGGCCGCGAAATTACCGGGAAATTACTAGATATTTGTGACTAAGTACCACCTTGCTGAAGATATAGTGCAGAATAATAACAACTTGATCTTGCTAATTTATGTCCTCGACATTTACAGTCTGATCATTTACATACTTTTAATTTTAACTTTTTTAATTATTTTGTGTAATCGAAATTTGGAAAATAGTTTTATAAAACTTTTAATATCAGAAAATTGTAAAATTTCTGTCGAACAAAATTAGTAATAATAGTTTTCTGTTATAATCAAATGGTATATGAATAAATATATTATCATAATAGAAGTAAAAAAGTTTTAATTGATTTTATTTTTGTGTGAAAATGTTCCGTAATAATTTACTTTTATTCAAGAATTTTTGTATTTCATAATTCGAAAATGATATTAATAATTTAAATTATCTAAATTAGAGCCATTTCTAGCGGAGAAAAATAAATGCATATTAGTAATATTTAAATTTAATTACACGCAAAGTTGTTATCAGTTAATATAATAAATCAGTTGTTATCAGACGAGGATTGAGTCAGTAAAAAAAATGAGTCAATATGGAATCAATATTTACATTAGTTTTCTGTCATAAAATTGTATTGTCAAAATAATAGAGCCAACTTACATTTTAACTAAATAAGATAAAATTTATTATTCTTACGAGATATTTTATGTATTGTAAAAAATTCTTTCATAACATACTATATTTCAATTGAATTATTAACAATTTTTGCATTTTTTACAATGCAATGTAATTTACAATTTTACAATTTTGTAAATGGGAAAATCAAAGCACACATACGATGATGATTGTTATTGTGGGGCATGATTAACCATAATCATTATAATTTTTTCATTCTTAATAATTAAATATATGTATAGTTAAGAAATATTTTTTTAGTTTTTTTAATACTAACTGATTACATTTCAACGAAAGAACATGTTTAAACTTTTGTTTATAATAAATAATAAGTTTTTTGTATACTTTGTAAAAAGATGCAATGTAAAGTATAAAATCATACAAATTTAATTTAATTACCAAAAATAATAATATAATATGACAAAAAAAAAAGTTTTTTTTTATTTGATATTTAATAATTTACAACAAATGCAAATCAATTTTATTTTGTTATTTTTACAGAAATAAATTTACCTAATTATAAAAAAATCACTTAAAATCCTTGAAATATTGGAAAAAATTAAAATATAGCAAAAATAAACATACATTTCCCAAATTTACCACTAGGGGGCCTGATGGGCCACAATTTTTTCTTCATTTTTTCATTCTGAGTAATTAAAAATATGTTTAGTTAATGAAAATGTAATTCTTTTATATTATTAATTGATTAAATGTTAACAAAATAATGTTTAAACTTTTGTTTATAATGAATAATAATTTTTTGTATACTTTGTAAAAAGATGCATTGTAAAGTATAAAATCATACAAATTTAATTTAATTATCAAAAATAAATATTTTTACAGAAATAAATTTACCTAATTATAAAAAAATTACTTAAAAATCCTTGAATTATTGGAAAAAATTAAAATATTACAAACTGAATTGAAAATCAGAAATAAACAAACAAAGCATTACACATTAATATAAACAATCGTAACAGATGAATTGAAAAGATTCAACGATTGTGCATTATTCGCATAAACGACCTAGAAGGACGCATATCGGAGAATGTGGAGTAAAAAAAAATTGAACAGTTACAACTTAATAACAGCAACATGTATACGCCAGGCTGCACATCGATGGAAATATAGGTAAATCTATACGTGCCCACAATGAAGTGACATAACTCGTCAGATTGTTTTTTTTATCCCGGTCTTGTTTTTTTCTCGTCCTTTCAATATTAAATGTCGATTAAGAGAAGAAAATGGTTACCTGCGCCATTAGTTATTAATATGCATATTGCGCATTTATGCGTGAGCTATTCACGTCAGACTTTATAATTCGTTTTGAAATTATTGTGTCACTTTTTTCTGTCAAATTGTATTCATGGATTTCGTAATTGAAGTTAAACGCGCCGCGGGAATTAATGAGCAGCCTTTTGCTCGCCGACAAAAAAATTAATTAGTCAGTTTAATCAATAAAAACTCCAGTTCTCCAATTTTGGAACCTAGTGAATTGAATATGTTTATAAATTATCTTAGATGATGAAGAAAAATTGGAGCATCTAACATTATTTCTTAGGAAATCATTTGTAAATATCATCATTGATATTTAAATAATGATCAATAAGAAATAATAAATCAAAAATTATTAACTATAAATAATCAATCTCAAAAGATTAATATAAAGTTTGTATTGTTATAAAATGCACAACAAAAAATTATTCTTAGACTATTAACAAGAAATGATTCATCTTAAATGATCAGTCTCAAAAGATTAATATAGAATTTTTATTGTTACAAAATACACAACAAAAGTTATTCTTAGACTATTAATAAGAAGTGAATAACTTTTAATAATAATTTTTGATTAGTCATTTAGTTTTGATAAAATAAAATTGATGAATTATAAAAAATTATGGTTTTAGAATAATTTAATTTTAATAATTTAGATGAAATAATTTAAAATTGATTATTTTATACTATGAATTAAAAATGAATTATTTAATATTGTCAATCCCAACTTTATCTTTCCAAAATAATTATTTCAGATGTATAATTTCAATTAATAATCTTTAATAATAATTTTCACTTAGTCATTTAGTTTTGGATAAAATAAAATTGATGAATTATATAAAAAAATATGAGTTTAGAATTATTTAATGTTGATAATTTAGATTAAATAATTTAAAATTGATTATTTTAAACATGAATTAGAAATGAATTATTTAATATTGACAATCCCAAATTTATCTTTCCAAAATAATTATTTCAGATGTATAATTTCAAATAATCTTTAATAAAATAATTTTCACTTAGTCATTTAGTTTTTATAAAATAAATTTGATGAATTATAATAAAAATTATCTTTTTAGAATTACTTAACGTTGATAATTTAGATTAAATAATTTAAAATTGATGATTTTAAACTATGAATTAAAAATGAATCATTTAACATTAACAATCCCAAATGTATCCTTCCAAAATAATGATTTCAAATGAATAATTTCAAATGGATGACTTCAAAAACTTCATTTCAAGTTACAAGCCGAAGAAAATGAGAGAACCTGAGCTGTGTTACGAGTCATTTGCCAGCTAACAGACGTTACGTCACTGTAAACAAAGTCTACGAATTCCACACCGCGTCGCCTATTCTCCCGGGTGCAAATCAAACGCCAAACAATTGCGCTACTCTTGAGTGTCAAACAAACGTCACGAGTCGACTTTCGATTCGTTTGTAGCCGTCGAAACGAAATTTCATAACGAATTCGTGAAGACAACTGAAACTAGCCGGTTGCTCGTTATCAGCGAGCGCGACTTTTGTAGGCCGGTTAATCGAGATTTCCTGGAAAAGCAATGAATGTGGATCACACAAGCGGCCCAGTGTAGCGTAACGGTGCATTGTGTCGCGTTTTCAAACGAAAACGACTTGGTCTCGGTGCAAACGCAATTCAAATTAACAGCGCAAATTGCATTTCCGGGACTCAATGGTGCCAATTAATTCAATCAGCGAGCGCTCCCCAGCGCCGTTTTTGCATCAACATGAAAACTGCCACCTTGCGCACAAAAAATTCATCGGTAATCAGGCATGGAATCCGGTTGTTTGGAGTGAAGAATTTGTTTAATGGTTGGATGATACGGTTTTTGGTGATGAAAAATGAATTCACTTACTGCAATGAGAAAAACAAGCATTAATTGTGGGAAAAAAGATGAAATAGAAATGAAAATTGTTCGATTTAACTGTGAAAGTTAGGATTTACTGATAAAATCATGTTTAAATTATTGTAATTTCCGTGCAATAATTGAAATAGAAATAATTTGTTTAAATATGTGAAGAGTTTTCATTTTCACTCTCTAAAGAATGTTTTTCAATTTATTATTCTAAAATTGTAGCATTAATTAGTTGAAATTTCAAAATCAACAGTAATTTTAGTTTGATCATGATAAAACTGGAATTGAAATTTTAATTATGTATTGACATTTGATCAACCTACATTTTCTGATTGCTTCATAATGTTACAAATACATTTTATTTGCTTGGAAAAAAAGTTTTATTTTCTTTGGAGCTCTAAGATACTTCAAATAACATTTCTTACAAAATAGTATAAAATTGTTTTTTTGCTTCTCATTTATCAATTATAAACAATTTTTTACAAACAGCTGGTCTGTTAAACATTAAGTGTAAAATTATTTGGTTTCATTAGTAATGTTCTCATATTTCAGTGCAAATTAATTCACGGATTAATTTAAGTGAAAGTTGTAGATCGAATTTATTTATATTAAACTTTAACATTATTCAGCAATTCAAACACATTTTAATCAAATATTTTCCGAGAGATTCAAATCAAAATATTTTGTAATTTGTAAATAAAATTAGTATATAAAAGAAAATTTAATTATTAAATTTATTTCAAGTTAAAATGTTTTATAACAATTGTAAATTAATAAACTTTGAAATAAATCAAAAACCTTGATTCTTTTGGATATAACTATTATGCATACATTGGAATGACTCACAACATATTACATATTCCAACAATTCTTATATGAACCTGTGTACTTCAGCTTACTAACAGTAAAATAAACCTGTATTCATCATATTTTGAATATGAAATTCCACTAACTTTATATATTTGCCTTGAAAGCTGCCAATTTGTTAATTCTTTTAATTATTAATCATGTTTTTATTTTATATATTTTTAAAAGTAATACAAAATTATTTAAACATTATTTAATTATTTATTATTTTATTATTAGCATAATTTTTATATTTATTAAATTATTTACATTAAAATTCTTTATTTTTATTAATTTATTAATCTGATTACTTTTTAGTAATGACAAGTTTTTAATTCTGCTAATTAATTTTGCAAATCCAAAAAAAGACATGTGTTACAAGTTATTATAGAAACACTTTCAGAAGATAATCTCATGTCAAGCAATGAACTTTTCCCTTTCCAAAAGCAACAGCACAGTTTGACTTGCTCTCAACCGAAACCTCCAGCAACCGTATTTGGTTCTGTCTGATTTTCAAGTGTTTGCGTATTTTACAATCGTTAGCACATTGACGCAATCATCTCTAATTTGATCAATGATGTCAAAAACGTTTGCATTCGTTGAAATTGAACTCGCTTTTAACAGCACGATTGTTTTACGCTTGACGTAACCGCTTGGCGTAACTTGGGGCTGGCCTGACAGTGTTTTCCGCTGGTCCGGAATCGTCGCCGTAAATGCGCCGTACGTAAATAACCCAACGGCAATATTTCAGTGCTGAATTCCTGTCATATTTCGCCGCAAGTACGTACGCCCAAATGGGTTCTCTAAAAGCGAGCCGCGTGTTTACCTCGGCTCCCATCCCGAACACATACACACACACACACACACACAAACACACAGTGTATTGTTTTGAAATCACGTTCCACCTAAATGAACAATCCCGAATGCCTTTCAACCCTCAGAAACAAACGACACCAATCTCAAAATAAAATAATGAACGATTGTAAAAAGCCCCAGGTGCAACTCAAATCCTGTTTTTGGTGACAACGCACACTTTGTTGCTTTATGATGGCTCATTTCGAGGGCTTCTGTTGTCAAGTGTAAAAACACCTCTGTCATAAATTCTGCTACAGTTTGTCGAAAACTCCAATAATGTTGCTTCAAAGAGAAGAATCCTCTTGTTGAAAATATTTCAGAATTTATGTATATATAGTTCAACTTTTTTCATGATTTATGATATTTTTCTATATAATAAAATAATGAGTAATTAGACACTATTTTGACCCTAGGTATATGGAATAGTATGGAAAACTATGGAAAAATATGGAAAAATATGGAAAACTGTAGTTTTGCAATGGATTTCCATTATTTTCCATGAATTTCCATTGAATTCCATAGTTTCCCATGGTTTTCCATAGATTTCTATGGATGTATATGAATTGCCATGGTTTTTCATTATTTTCTATGAATTTTCATGGATTTGCATAGATTTTCCATTGATTTCTATAGTTTCCCATGGTTTTCCATGGATTTCTATAGATGTCTATGAATTTCCATGGTTTTTCATTATTTTCCATGAATTTTCATGGACTTGCATAGATTTTCCATGAATTTTCATGGACTTGCATAGATTTTCCATGGATTTTCATGGTTTTCCATGGATTTGCATGATTTTCCACGAATTTCAACGGTTTTCCATGAATTTTCACGGTTTTCCTTGGATTTCCATAGTTTTCCATAATTTTCCATGGATTTTCATGGTTTTCCGTTGTTGTGTAATTTGATTTTGTTGTTAAATATAAAGTTTTAATAATTAAATATAAATTGGCGAAGCGTGCCAATTAAAATAAATATTATCATTTATTTATATAATATACAAATAAATGATAATAAATCTAAAAATATTAATAATTTAAATTCAAAGAAACATTTTCTCAATTTTTTGTATTTCATTTTGTATTGCGTTAACATTTCTATATTTATCTAATTTAACGATTAATATCTGCATGTTAACAATTATTTTAATTGGTATTTAATTCTTAATTCTTTAATTGGTATTTAATTCAACAAAGTAGATATAATAATTTAATGGAACATTCCTTACGTTGCAAGCTACAATTCTACAAATTTGTTATCAATATTCCCTATTCATAATCCAAGATATTAAAATTCATGACCATGTTATATATATCATTTCATCAAAATGTCGATTTAAATATCACTACTGAATTAGATATAGATACTGAATTTCGATACAAATTGTCAAAATTGAAACTCATAATATCAAGAATGTTTATTTAAATTTGTCAATCAATCTGACTATTAAAAGTTAGTGCTAGTACAACATTAAACAAATTTCATACTCTGAATGGAACAAGATTTAATTAAAAACACGTGTTTGCAAAATCGCAAAAATTTCAAACATTTGTAGTATCAGAAAGTGTATTTTAAAGCTAAACGAAAAATTACATTTCGATTATTTTCGCATAAAGAATCATACAAAATACCGTTTACATATATCATTTTTTCGACGTAGGTGTAAATCTCGTATGAAATATCCCATAGATAAGAAGATTTATCATAAAAATATTATATTTAAATTTGAAAAAAGTCGATTATCTATTTTATCACATTTTGCGGAACAATAAGTTCATTTCGAAACTTTACAAAATGGCGAACTTAAAATGTTGGTTATAAAAATGAATTCAAAACAATGGTTATAAAATAACGAATTCAAACTAGTGGCATTATAATTTGAAACTGAAAATGACGGCTGTAAAATAGACTTGAAGTATTGTTGATGCGCGCTATAAACAGTAAAATTTGTTTTATGAAAAATTAGAAACGTATCAAAAACGCATTAAAGGTGATGCAAAAATATGTAATAGTATATCCATTACGACCTGTAGTATTGTGGCACAATGAATATAAGTGGTAGTTATGGTTATTACAGTTACGCTATACGTCACGTTACCTTGTAAATTAGCCCTTACTCCTATTACTTCGTATATTCTGCAGTCTTGTATATACTTCGCAGTTGTTATAACCCCCTTGCGCGTGCTTATAATTACGATAAATGTGTTGCGTTCAGTAAGCATCGTTTGCAACCGCTAATCATATATTTTTGGTTCCACATAACTTATAATCACTGTCTACTTTATATCAGTGATTTTATGCGTATGATCCCATGGAGAAAAATTTTCAAATGAAATTATTTCTCTACAGAATGAGATAAAAACATGAACAAAATAGATATCAGAGATTTTATCGTATTTATATATATATTCTTTTTAATAAATATATATAACTTCTTAATAACTTGGTGATACAGGTATCTAGATGTAATTAGTACTCAAATTGTTAAATATTTAAAATTCTTCTTTGCGAAAAATTTTTATATTAATTGTTGGTTACACCTTTGTTTTAGTCCTGAAGAGACCCGGTGTAAAACTAGGCGAAATGTTGACAATTAATAAAGGCAATATGATAAAGTTTTTATTTAATTGATGATTTTTATAACCTAAAAAAATTCCTGTTCTGTAACCTAACAGATAACCCTCATGGTCTTCAAAAAATTAATAAAATATATTCTTTTTGTTATGATATATATTATATGCTTTGTAACTTGAATTAATTGTGGGAATAGTATAATGTGTCGCCATCTATCAATGTATTATATCTATTAATGATATTTACTATTTTATGTTCAAGAAAAATGTAAATTTGGAAGGTCAAACAATGTATCATTTTGTTTTTTGTTGTTAAATTAGAATGCATTGTTTATATTTCTTTTGTATATTATTTTCTAACGAATAAATTTAACGATGGAGATTTTAAAAAAAGTAAACAATGTATATTATTGTGGATAAATAGTGTATCATTTTGTTTTTTTTAGGCCTGGCGTACAAGAGAAAAGGTTAAGTCTCTTATAGTCATTAAAGGGAAGAAGAAGAAGAACATTTTGTTTTTTCTTATTAAATTAGGGTTCTTTATCAACAGTTTATTCTATCTTAACAAAAATATATAATTATAATTTAAATATTAGTTGTGTTCAGAAGGGAATGTTGGCAGCACTTTCAGCGCCACTGTTACCAACTAAATTTTAGTAAACGAAAAGTTCTGGCTTCTCGCGCATCCTTAGTCATTTGACAACCAAAGTGAGCGGTAGGTGTGAGTACACTGTAAAAAATAAACTATAAATTTATAGGTCATGCACTATAATCTAGTTGCTAGGTCATGACGTATAATTTTACAGTAGAACTATAAAATTATAGTGCGAAT
>JABFQK010000304.1:0-10956 GCA_022816885.1 Trissoscelio sp. ZL-2020
AAACATGATATATGGTTCATTTTAGAATTATCTACCAATTTGACGAAAGTAAAAATTATAAATATACTTTTTATTTATTAGTGTTTTTATTGGTAATATGGACTTAAATATGTTTAATGAGATGTTTTATGAACATTTCCATCCTTAAATATTAGGGGAGAGGCCCCAACAGTCGAACAAACGAAATAAGTAAAAAACTAATTACGGAAAAAATCTGAAATAATTATCAGTTCAATCTTTAGTATGAATAAAAAACGGTTTGAATATTGAAACCTTTTTTATTTTAATTTTATTTTAACATTAATTAATTAAGAAAAGTCAATTTAGTGTAAATTATAACAAATTATTTTTTTTCCAACTTTACGCTTACATATTTCTAAGTAAATTGTAGTAGTACTCAGTTGTTCTGGAAAAATTACTGATTTTCTATATTCATTATTTATCTTTTCTATATAATAAAATAATGAGTAATTAGACACTATTTTGACCCTAGGTACATGGAAAAGTATGGAAAACTATGAAAAACTATGGAAAAGTATGAAAAACTATGGAAATCTATGGAAAATTATGAAAAATTATGGAAAAATATAGAAAACCATGGTTTCTCATGGATTTTCATGATTTTCCATGGATTTCTACAGTTGTTCCATTCATTTCCATGGATTTCTATGGTTTTTAAGGATTTCTATGGGTTTCCATAATTTCCATGGATTCTCATGGAAATTCCACTCATTATTCTATTTTTATTCTAATTTATTAGTATTATGATTTTTTAAACATTTTTTTAATTTATTTAACTCTTCACGTTAAATTTTATGTTTTAATTAAAATTTTTGTTTGAAATTAAATGTTATAAATGTAATCAAAACGGTCACATTGCGCGTAGATGTAATGTCACCGATATAGTCAAAAATGAGGTTAATTCGCTTCAACATCAGGTAAACACTGCCTCGATAAATAAGTTCATGAAGGATGTGTCTATTGATAAACAATATTATATGGCGTTTGTTGACGTGGGTAGTTCGGTGAATACAATGAAGTTGTCGGTTGCGTTTAAAGCGGGTTTTGTGATTCGACCGGAAGTGAATGTGTTGAAAGGGTTCGGTTCGAGCGGAAATGTAGTGAAGTCAAATGGCATAGTTGATCAAATGATGAAAGTGGATGAGTTAGAGCCACGATCGTGTAGATTTATTTTAGTGCCCGACGAAGTTCAAGCGTATGATATTATTGTAGGTCGCGAGTTTACTGAAAGCGACGATATTGTTTACATTAGAGTGGGTGATGTATTCGAGTTTCGAGAAGTAGATACCTTTCCTTTTAGTGCTTTTCCTGAATTAGAAAAACCTTTAATTAAACCTGTCGTAATGCAGACGCAAAAACTGCAACCTGATGCTGTCAATTTTATTGAAATATTATTGGGAAAAAAGAACAAATGCGTGTGCCGTATTGTAATTTTGGATCTAGAGAAATAACACTTGAGAAAGGAAAGACGTTGCGACCGGCGATAATGAGTATTGAAAAACCCCCAATTATAGAGTCGAGAAAAGAACCGGCGATCGAAGATGAGGTTACTTTCGGTGAAGCGTTGAATTCGGAGCAAAGAAAAATGATAGTTGAGGTTTTAAATCGGTACAGATGTTGCGTCGCGAAGAATGTCGATGAGTTAGGTCTTACAGATAAAGTCGAAATGGAAATAAAGATTAAACCCGGTAGTAAACCCGTAACGTCAAAACCGTATAAGATGAACACGCGCAGATAGACAAGAGTTAAATGAAATAATTGACGAATACAAACGCGTCGGTATTGTTGCCGAAACTGACTCAGAGTACGCGAGTCCAACATTTTTGGTAAAGAAAAAGGACGGGTCCAGTACAATGGTGGTGAACTATAGAGCATTAAATGCGAATACAGAGAAAATGAATTCCCTATGCCACATTTCGATGATGCGTTGGTGTATGTGAGACGAGCCAACTTTTTCATAATTCTAGATTTAGCGAGCGGTTTCCTACAGATGCCAATTTCAAAAGAATCGCGAAAGTACACGGCATTTATAACCGAAGACCAGACGGGCGAATTTACTAGATCGACATTCGGTTTAACTAACGCTCCATTTTATTTCGCAAAGTTGATGAAAAAGGTACTCATATTTATGAAGCGTCGAAAAGGGTTTAATTTATTTGATGACACAGCGTTGTTTGCAGAAACAGTCAATGAATTAATACAGATTTTGAATGAGTTTTTGGAAGCATTGAAAGAAGCTAAGTTAGCATTAACTTTGAAGAAATGTTTATTTGGAATTGCTTATGCTAAGTTTTTAGGTTATGTAATTGGAGGAGGGGAATTACGACCCGATGATGATAAAGTTAGAGCAATTGTTAAATTCCCCGTTCCCAAAAATGTTCATGAGGTTCGTCGATTTTTGGGAATGAGCGGATTCTTTCGCAGGTTCATTCCGGAATACGCGTCGATAGCAGCGCCATTAACAAACTTATTAAAAGGAAAACCAGACGAGAAAGGCAAACCTAAGTCCGACAGTCAAAAAGAGTTTTTGTGGGGACCTGAACAGGAAGATGGTTTTAATCGACTCAAGAATGTTCTGATTCGCGAACCGGTTTTGAAATTATTCGATCCAAAGTCAAAACGAATTGAATTACATACAGATGCATCCTCTGTTGGAATCGGAGCAATGTTGTTGCAGGGCGATGAAACAGGGTTGCAGCTGGTTTATGCTGTGAGTAAAAGAACGTCTGAAATTGAATCGCATTATCATTCGAGCAAGCTTGAGTTGATGGCCATCATTACTAGACTTAGACAATTTTTGATTGCAGTAGAATTTGTAGTGGTTACAGACTGTCAGGCATTGGTTCACCTTAACGCATTAAAAACCAAGCAACCACAGATAATCAGGTGGTTCGGTATTATTTCAGAATATAATTTTGTCGTAAAACATAGAGACGGAACCCAAATGAGCCATGTAGATGCTCTATCGAGAGCCCCAATAACCGAAGAATCAGAAGTGCCGGAGTATGATATGTTTAGCGTGTTAACTCGAGAGGAAGAGGTAGCATTATTTCAGAGTAGAGATCCTACGGTTAAAAAAAGGGTTGAAATACTTCTAAAGTCTGAATCGAAACGTACAAAAGCCGAAAAAGCAGAAGTCAATGGTTTTGAGATAGAGAATGGGATTTTGTATAAATACGCAAAATTAGGTCAAAGTACACGTAAACTGTTAGTTGTACCACCGGAAATGCGTAAATCCATTGTCATAAGGTATCACGATTTTAGCGGTCATGGCGGCGTCGAAAGGACGGTGGGGAAGATATTAGAAACCTTTTATTTTCCTAAAATGAAACAGTATGTAAAATTTCATGTGTCAGCATGTCTTGAATGCATTTTAGCAAAAAATAAAACAGGGTTAAAAGAAGGGGAATTGAATCCGATTCCACCGGGTAATCGTCCTTTCCACACCGTACATATCGACCACGTAGGTCCTTTCCCTCAAACGTGTCGCAAAAATAAGTACGTGTTGGGAATAATTGACAATCTCACGAAATACGTTGTATTAGAACCCGTTAGATCAGTCGATGCGAAGACTACTGTTGCTAAAATGGAAAAATTTGTTCAGAGTTTTGGAGCACCTGTTAGGATAATTTCAGATCGTGGTACTGGATTTACTGCGGATAAGTTCAAGGAATTTGTTAATCGACACGGTATTAGACATGTATTAAATTCTAGTAGACATCCACGAGCAAACGGTCAGATAGAGAGACTCAACGGGACGTTACTGCCTGTTTTAGATGTCGAAAGAGAACTTAATACTTCGATTTCAAAGACGACCGGCAGAACACCCTTTGAAGCTCTCTATGGTTACGTTCCTAGTATCAATGGTGGAATGGTACGTGAGACATGAGAACTTGACAGCGATTATATACCACCGCAACTTATTCAGCATGAAATAGCTGAGCAAATCGAATCTGAACAAGCGAAAACGAAAGCACGATTTGATAAAAATAAGCGTACAAATGTTAAGTTTGCGTTGGGTGACATTGTCTACGTAAAATCTAATCCAGAACTTACAGGAGAGTCTGCAAAATTACAAGCAAAATACAAAGGCCCCATGGTCATTACTGGTGTATTACCTTCAGACACGTATAGAATTTCTAAATTAAATGATCATAGAGTAAAAAGATATGTTTCTACAGCGCATGTTAGTCAGCTGAAGGTTTGGCGAGGTAGTAGGCGTCAAAGTAGTGATATAGATATAGAAAACGTAGATAATAGCGATAGTGAGACTGAAAATGATAGTATAGCCGATATTTCTCAAAATGAAACTGTTCAAAATAATGTAAATAATTCAAATGAGGATCCAGAAATTAAATCTACGAATTACAATGTACAAACTTCGAGAATCAAAAGAAAACCATCCAAGTTGGCAGATTACATATTATATTAATTACCTAATTCAGTTTGAGGACAAACTAAATGTAGGATGGCCGAATGTTAACTGTTTTATCGACATCGCCACCTAATTACGCGAAATAGAAATATATATAATTATTATGTTTGTACGCTATAGTATTATGTTGATCCAAAATTTTAAGTCCGTCATATTATATTTTACAAATCTAATAATAAAATTGTTATTAGCAGACTTAAAACCCCCATACATAAATTTTTAGCTGGCGAACTGCCAATGACAGCGCGTCATTTATTTGTATGCGTAAATGTTCAAGGGTTCTTATCTACCAATAATAACTTGATTCCGTTTATATTTTTACATTTTGAAATTGTATATACACTATTATTTTAACACGACTTTCGTCACGACAAATTTGACGTTATGTAAATTTATGTTGTATACATTATTTATTTCGTGCTCTCAATTCTATTAATGTTAAGTTTATATATTTTAAATATTGATATTGTATAAATTGTTCATTTAATTTTAATTTATTGTATTTTTCGTATTATCGTTGACTTGGTAATTTTTCATAATATAAGGTACCTTATAAAGGAATAAGGACCTTTAGGAACAAGAAAAACTTCTTTTTTTGGGACTTATTCTAACATTGTTTATTTATTTTTTGTCATTGGTTGACATTTCGTTCTTTCTGCAAGAACCTCTTCAGAGCTACAAACAATTCAGAACAATTATATAAATGAATACACCATTATATTATTATTATTTAATTTGTAAATTTGAGGACATACCTATATGTTTAAACAATTATGACTTCTGATTTAAGATCATGGACTTGATGTTACTGTTGCCGTGTCTCGATATGAAGTGAACTGAATGAATGGTTTTTTTCTACGAATCTTCTCTTTTCCGGAAAAAGAGGTTTCTGTTAGTTGAAATGTAGTCGTGTGTATCTAAAGTGCGTCACGTCATTTATGGCAGGGTCGAATAAAAAAGGGGAAAAATAATAAAAAATAATAAAAATAATTAGAGGAAAAAAATAAACACAAAATAATTTAAGGGATAAATAAGGACAAGGGATGAAAACAAAGAAACAAATTCAAAACAAGTCGTGATAAATAGTGCTTAGTTTTACTACGTCCTTTCTTTCATTCATCGCGCGTTTGTCTCTTACTATTTGTATCATTTCTTTCGTTAATCGTTTTTTGTAAATTGGTTCAGTTGTTAAAATTCTTGTGCCTTCATAATGTATTTGGTGGTTTTCTTCTATTCTGTGTTTTGTGAGTGATGTGTGTTGTGTAGGATGTAAATTGATGTTATATTTGTGTTCATATAATCTGGTTTTGAGGTATCTTTTTGTCTGTCCAACGTACACCTTGTCACAATCTTTACATGAAATACTGTATACGACATTTGATTTTACTCCTATTTTGTCTTTGTCTTTAAGTTTGTTGAAACAGTTGCTTAGTTTGTTTTTGTTGTAGAAAACCGTTCGTATGTTGTGTTTTTTAAAAATGTTTTTTACTTTTTTGGAGACCTGATTAATGTAGGGTACTGATATTATTTTATAAGAGTTATTTGTGTTTTCGTCAGAGGTGGTGTCATTGTCTGCATTAATAGTTTGTACACTGTAAAAAATAAACTACAAATTTATAGGTCATGCACTATAATCTAGTTGCTAGGTCATGACGTATAATTTTACAGTAGAACTATAAAATTATAGTGCGAATATAGAGTTTCGTTTCAACTGTCGTTGAGGTCAGACGTGTTGACAAACGCTCCTCGAATTTATTTCTTTTTTTCACACGTGTAACGCTCCAGAAGCATGGCCGGAGAAACTGACGAGAATTTTCAATCCTCCGCTTCGAATTACGATTCCAACGATGAGGACGACTTACCACCTTCAAATTCTCCAGAAGCCATTATGGACTCTTTGAGACTAATCTACAGGGAAGTTAAAGCTACAAAGAGAGAGGTCAAGCAAATCTTCACCACAACATCGAGTCACGATAAACGTCTCACAACCTTGAACCGAGAAGTCACTTCTTTGCAAAAAACTGTTGATGCGCTGTCGAGAGAAGTCTCTTCCCTACGGAAAACCACTCGAGGTAATAACCTTCTTGTCTTCAAAGTCCCCGATGACGACAAACACAACGCGGATCTTCAAGCCACGATGCTGAACATTCTGAAAAAGCTGAACGACACCTTCAGTGACGACTGCTTTGAATCCATTCGTCGTATCGGTCGCAATCTTGGTTCTAGACCGATACTTGTCAGATTCGTTTCTCGATCATGGAAGGCTCTGGTTTTCCGTTCTGCTGAAAAACTGAAAGATGTGAACATCTCCATCTCAAACGACCTCTCCGATTTGGAACGCGCTGAAAAAAAGTCTCTACTTCATCTTCGTCCAAAATTAGACGCATTAAATATATCATACAAAATCAGAGACAACAAAATTCTTATTGACGAGGCTTTTCTCTCACTTTCCCAACTGAAGGAAAAGTTCCCGGCCCTGATGTCCGATGACTTTGTATCCCTGCCTACCGAACAACCGGAGCTTAAAAACCAGCCAAAATCTAAGAAGACATCAACTTCAAAGACCAAGTCAAACAACGAAACTACTATTTCTCAGAGTAAGTCATCGAAGAAAACGAATATTACATCAGAACACACACAACCTATGGACTCCTTCATCACCAAAGCCCCCCGTACTCGCTCCGCAGCAAGTCAATCCACGACGAAAAACAAGCCGCATTCGCAATAGCATTTAAATCAGCTGAACTCGGACCTCAAAGACGCAATTTTCTTTCCGGATTACGTACTAAAGCCTCCTGCCACTCGCCTCAGCCATGTTACCCCACCACGCCAGGCTTCAAATCATCGAGACACATCCCCTCCAGTCACACAAGCACAATCAGCACTGCCGTCTCTAACCACTAGGTATTCCTCTCCGACAAACTCGCACACTAACTCACCCGTTATCAACTTGCCATGCAAAAATATAAATACACCAATCAAAATACTATTTTGGAATGCTCGCGGATTTTCAAATGTATACTCAAATGATATTGATATAATTTCTTACGATATGTTATGTTTTTCCGAGACCTGGCTTTTAACTGAACCGAAATTTACTTCACAAATGATACTCTCTATGTATGATATTTACCACGTACCGGCAATTAAAATCGCAACTAAAGGTAGACCGAGAGGCGGCTTAATTGCCTTGATAAATAAAAAATTCAACTCGAGATGTTTTTTCGAAGCTACGGACTGTATGTTCTTTGAAATCAAAATCGCAGACCTTTCATTCATTATGGGATATGCTTACATCAATCCGTTACAGACTAATTCTTCGTTTGATAATCTTAACTCTGCTTTGAATCTCATAGAGTCTAATTTTGCAAATTTACCGGTGTTTGTAGCAGGCGACTTTAACGCGCGCGTTGGAGATTTAAACCAATTACCATCTGAATTTCTCCAATCTTTTAAAATTACTTCACATCGCTATTCACTAGACAAAACTGTAAATTCTTTGGGATCAAATCTCGTCGAACTTATGGAAAGCAATTTTTATATACTTCTTAATGGTCGCACGCCAAATGATTCGCCAGCACAGTTTACGTATTGCGGTCAAAAAAATACTCATGTATCGTCTAATATCCAGAAAGGTTTAAGTGTGATAGATTTGATTTGGTGTAATCATCTTGCACTTGAACTGGTACACGACGTGAAAGTTCAATACATGTTCCACCAATCTGATCACTTCCCTATATCCCTTGATATCCTTTTACCAAATATTATCAATTCTTCTAACTCCTCTACCAACAATCAATCTTTTAACTCCTCCCCACGATTCAAATGGAACTCTCGAAACACTCCTCTATACCATCTCATTGAATATGATCACACCATCTCAGGCTTATCAAGCGACATAAATCAAAATAATTTCATCATTACTGATGCAATTTTTAGTGCCGCTGTAAATGCCGGCATGATAACCTTACCCTCTTGTAACAAAAACGCAATCAAATCCCCGAATAAACCCTGGTTCGATAGCGAATGCATTTTTGCCAAAAAAGTAGTTAAACGCAATCTAAAAATAGCAGTAAAGGATGAGTTTCGGGAAGACAGTAAACGAACTTGGTTGAATAGTCTTTCCACATACAAATTACTTATAAAAGAAAAAAAATCTAAGCACCAATCCGATATTTTAAACTCCCTTGCTACAGCTAGAGATGCTTCTGCTTTCTGGAAAATAATCAACCAATTCAAACCAAAAATCACAAAACTTCAAAATATCGAAATATACAAATGGCAACAATATTTATATAACATCTATAAACCACCCTCTCCCTTAGAATTTTTGCCTATTGTAAATGTTGATCCTTTTCTTGACGCAGACATCACTCTGGCTGAAGTGCTTACTAGTTTGGCAAAATGCAAAGCTAATAAAGCCCCAGGGCTCGACAAAATCCCTTTTGAATTTTATAAAAACCTCCCTCAAAACTGGCTTCTCTTTTTAACATGCTCTTACAACCAAATTTTGCAACAACAGCGAGTCCCAGACAAATGGAGCGAAATGTTGGCCTTTATGCTACACAAAAAAGGTGATGTTTCAAACCCGGATAATTACAGATGTATTTCTTTAATCAATTGCATAACAAAAATTTTCACACAAATTCTAAATAATCGCCTTTACTTGTGGTCAGAGAGGTCAAATATTTTGCCTGAATTTCAATCCGGCTTTCGTAGAAACCGTAGCTGCCTTGATAACGTTTTCGTTTTAAATGCTTGTATTCAAACGTACCTAACGAGGGGAACCCAAGAATTACACGTTTGCTTCGTTGATTTCAAAAAAGCATTCGACACTGTAAATCACTCAGTTTTATGGGCAAAGCTTCAGAGACTGGGCGTGAGCTCCAGAATGATAAATATCCTTATAGACTTATACAATAAAGCGGTCATTAAAATACAGACTTCATTCGGGACTACTGACCCAGTTTCGGTCTCCCAAGGAGTTCTCCACGGCGAAACCCTAAGTCCACTCCTATTCAATTTATTGATTTCAGACCTGGAGGACTTCTTTCGGGAGAACGGTGTCAGTGGAATTACAATTGACCACCTCCACGAGATTTTTCTATTAGCTTTTGCGGACGACCTAGTCATTCTGGCTTACTCAGCTCACGACCTCAGACGCAAACTGAAAATTCTATGTCGTTATTGCGAAATTAACCATTTAACTGTAAATATATCCAAGACAAAAGTAATGAAATTTGGTAAACTCCCCCCACGTATTGTATCTGGTCCAATTTTTACATTTAACAACGAAACATTAGAAATTGTCAAATCTTACTGCTATCTGGGAGTGATATTTGCTGACAATGGCACATTTAAATTAGCTGCACATCGTTTCATCTCAACGTCGAAAACAGCCATGGGTTCTGTCTTTAATATCTTGTGTTCCTGTAAAGCCGATTCCTGGTCAACAGTAATGAAATTGTTCCAGAGCACAGTGACTTCCACTATGCTCTACTGTTCTCAGGTATGGTCCTTACAGTATCTGAATGACATCGAAAGAACACACGTCGGTTTTCTCAAAAAATACCTACAACTCAGGAAATGCACCCCTGGATATGCAGTTAGATTAGAAACCGATAGAGCACCGATCAAATATGATATCTTCAAGTCCATTCTAAAATATGTTCAAAAAATTCTAGATATGTCAGATTCACGCTACCCCAAAATTTGTTTCAACTATTTAAAGCGCCTCGCTTTAACTAACTACCCAAAAGCGAAATACAATTGGTACTTACAAACCAGAATCTTAGCTGCAGAATGTAACTGTGAGTTATATTGGGACAATATGGACAAACATACTTTAAATAATCTTCTCAATACATACAGAAGCATATTACAAATTGAAGACAGAAACAATCTGAAAGTTTCCTCAAGTCTGCCCATATTGCCTCAATTACCTTTCCTAAACGAACCTCAACCGTATATCTGTCTACGTTTGCCTATCAGATCGGTGAGAATCATTGCACAACTCCGATTATATAACATCCACAGTTCCTCGATCATAACTGATGTTGTACATCGCTTCAAACGAAATGAAACTTGTATCATATGTCACTCACTCGATCCCGACGATTTAATTCATTTTTTGTGCAACTGTGGAATGTTGGGTGATTTGAGACAAAATTACTTTGGATCGCGCGATTTAACACTCTCACAGTGGCGCAACCTTTTATCATCTTCCGACCGAAACACTCTATACTTACTAGCAATTTTTGCATTTAAAGCGCTCGAAATTCGAAATAACATTATTACTATGTAACCATTAGTACCGAAACCCCGTTGTTTAGCTGTATGCTGTATGCGACGTATGTAAATAAATAAAATAAAAATAGTGCGAATATAAAATTACAGTGCGACTATAAAATTACAGTTTTTTTTTTCTTCAATTTTTTCTTAATTAGAGATAAAAATCAACCTCAGTTGCTACTTAAGCCTCTTTTTTTTATAATTATTAG
>JABFQK010000305.1:0-10954 GCA_022816885.1 Trissoscelio sp. ZL-2020
TGTGGCATGCGCTGTGCACGAAACGGAAAGAAATAAGTTGAAATTGTTCACACGGAACGTCAAAATGGAAAATTTCATTCACAAATTATTCCAATTACTCCCTTAAATAAATAATTTCACGCGACATAAATAAATGTGCATTTTGATTTGAATTTAAAATTATTATCAATTTAATTATATGTTTATTCGGGTGATCAAATATTTATTGAAATTTTCCATTTATATATCTGAGAACGAAATTGGTGTCGAAGAAATTGTAAGCTTACGTTACGTGCATTCTCTACAATACCTTTGCTCTTGCATTTTATATACGATCTATGCATTTGTGGAAAGTCATATATATCATGCGGTGTCTTACGTGCCCAGACTGTAAAAAATGAGAAAGAAAGAAAGTGCGAATATGTGCGAAAGGTTGTGAAATCTACAATATGAAATCGTCGAGGATGGTTTTTATCCAGCTCGTATAAATG
Source organism: Trissoscelio sp. ZL-2020 (assembly GCA_022816885.1). Taxonomy (NCBI): domain Eukaryota; kingdom Metazoa; phylum Arthropoda; class Insecta; order Hymenoptera; family Scelionidae; genus Trissoscelio; species Trissoscelio sp. ZL-2020. Next base: position 471 of record JABFQK010000305.1, read on the forward strand.
TTAATTTATATATAAATATACATACACATATACGTTAAAATATGTACATTTAATTAAGTACATATGTATACCATATTTATTGTAAATTAGTGACTAATAGCAGGTGATTTTACACAACATTCAATATATATTCAATATGTATTAACAGAAAAAATGAATGTGCTATTGAACTGGAAAGATTCATTTGTTTCATTTGTAATTAGCAGTGAAAATACAACATATATATGTATTTATAAGGAATTTGTTCCTATTCCTCTATTGAAAAATTGGTACTATTAGAAGAAATTATTAGAAAAAACATGTAATGCCCGTTTCTTTTTTGTTTAAAAGTTCGGCAACAGGTTACCGATTATCAGTTGAAATGAGCCCTCCATCAAACATTTAAAAACAAAACATCAAAAATACATATTATGCACCGATAAGTCCAGTAAATATAATCAATAATAATATTTTTTGTTCGTGAACATTTATTTGTCACCCAAATGAATTGCTTTTATTTGGGTCATTGAATTAATGAATTCCTATAATCTGATTGATTATCATACGCCTTAATACATTCAAAGTATTTGTTCAAATTGGTTAGATGCTACATAAACGAACACAAATCCTTGATGATAACGAGCTACTTGTTACAAGAAAAGTAAGAAAAAAGAAATGTAATTAGAGTCTTATATCATAGAATTTTCGCGTGCGTATAAATGAAATTCCAGCGCTTGGTCTAACAACGCTTAAAACATGTAACACCCAATTAGAAACGTATCTCTCTAATTTAATAAACACAATAAAAGCTGCTTTCGTATGTAATATTTGTCCTGTCCACTACGAACGCGTACTTTGTGCTCAAAACTAAACATTTGTACTGCTTTACATGTCTGGCAACAAAACAGGTAGCATTGATTCTACGTTAATGGCAAATTTGGCAACACTTGTTACAATCACTGAATACAAATTTCCGGACCGGCACTCAAATTGCGTGATCTGACAAATAAGCTGATAAGTGATGTTTTTCTTGAACATTACGCTGGCCAGTTTAAATATAGCGGTGCTATTTAACCGATGACGATACGCGTGTTCCTATATGATAACATAGCACGTAGTACGGCTCTCCTTTTAATGCTCAATCGCAACAAAGTACGTGATGTTTTAGCCCTCCCTCTCTTTTTTTTTTCAACAAATGCTTTTGCAAACTTACTTGCGTACGAGTAGTCTTCACCTAGATGTAGTAGTTGAGAACGAAGGATACAAACAGATAGACAGAATGAGGGTTAGTTGAAGATTTCAAACTCTTAAGTTATATATATATATATAGTGTTTGTGTGTGTGTTTTGAGTGTACGTTTTGTGTCTCAAAGTGAAGTGCAAATGGGTTCGGAATTTGATAATATTGTAATTTTGTTCATTATTCAAATCAAGTTTTGAATTCAATTATCAAATTCTGAGATTGAGCGCGTCACAGAAGAAGCTGTCTGACCCGATGCCAAAGTAACAATTTTACTTTGACTCAGACGCCAACTGTGACTCACCCCGACACACATAATGTGACATGATACGACAATGGTGTTACGATCGTGACTATAGGTTAAATGTATGAAATGTAACGATGTTATCTTATTATCGGAAATGAACACACATACATACACGTATCGATTGTTGTACTAGCTAAAGTTGGATACAGACTATAGTGAAAATACAGGTTAATAATTAGCCACATACAAACAACCATGGTTCTGTAAAAAGACTCTCATCGATACGATTGTATAAGTTAAATCAATTTTGCATTATTCTTTTTTTATTAATTCAGCATTTTTACAAATAATCTATAATCAAATTTGGAATTCAATATCGGATTTGAGGCAATTGTAATATAAAAAAAAGGGATGAAATTTGTATAGTAAAATATTAGAAGTAATGACTAAAGTGAGAATATTATATTATTTATATTGATGTGAAAATGTTTGAGTTTGAATAATACAACCGCATCGACAGAATAAAGCAAAGAATGAGGCATCACAACAATTACAATCCGCTTGCCGCTGAAACTGAATTTATCAGTAGTGCGTAAATTGGACATAAATGATTGCACACCCGTAATCGCTGATTTGTAGTCCATTTCACATATTGCATGTCCCACGGAACATTAGCTTACAAATCATGAATTCCGGGTTTACATATCCTCTATTCCAGTTAAGAATTATAATAATTTCCAACACCTGCATGAATTGCAACCTAGTGATTCCACCGAACGAATGAACAACTGTTTGTTGCCGTTTAACACACACACATTGATGAACACTAATTATGACTAAGTAACACTAAACGAACTCTCGCCAAGTGATTATAATGTCAAAAACATCAATACAAAATCAACTGTTCACATCAGGCCATTTATTACTTCCAAAACTAAAGACCGATCCACTCACAACATATAAAACCATCAATAACACTTAAAGATCATTATGAACTACATTCCGCAATGACACTTAAAATGGGCATGATTGAAATGAAATTAAGATAACAACACCACATCAAAAGGAGATGAAAAAAAACACTAAATGTATCACATTTTCTACACAAAGATTAACAGTCTGACAGAAAAGAAAAAAGAATAACCGTAGACAAAATGAGAATAACGGAAAGTAAAAGGTGAATCAAGTTATCGAGCAATGAAATTATTCTTATTTCTGAAGGATTGTCCACGATTCTGATTGTAATAAAGTACCACCATTTTGATAGTCTGGTTGTTATTCAATGGATCATTTTTTATTGGGGACAATCTGAATTGTTTATTTATAGTATACAGTATACACGATTTTAGTATATAAAAATAGTTTCTTAATAGACATATTATTTATTAACCACAGTGTGAATTTTAAAGGTGGTTTAATGACCACTATTGGATAATTTTTTAAATATTTAAATTGCGCAAGGTTATAAAAGTTAGGACTTTTTTTTTAATTTTAATAAATAATTCTTTAATTTATTGGCGTATTCAAAATTTATTATTATTGCAACAGAATATTTAATTTACAAAACCCTTTTATGTTAGTATCAATTTTATTATTTTACTATTTTTAGTCATGTTAATTTATTCAAATAATTTTAATTGAAATTTACATCTTTTATACAATAAATTATTTGTAACTATTTTAATGCTTAATTTTTTAAATCAATTTTATTATCGTTACAAAATTGTTTTCGGAATTTTTCAATTAATTTTTGATCAAACAAATTTGTAATCTTAGTTTATCTATCAAAAATCTACACATTTACAAAAAATTATTATAATTATAATTTATAATGTTATTATTATTATAAATTTTATAGTAATTAATTTATGGAAGATAAACACATTTGGAAAGTCATTTTAAAAATACAATTTTAATTGAATCTTTAATTCCAGTGTTGGTAATAACAGGAAGACGAAGAGATTCCAAACTAGTCACTAGCCGGTCGCTAAATTTACGTCATACTAAACCTTTATCATATACAGTTGACGCTACAATCTTCAGGAATTTTAGTATATTAATCGTCTCAAATCATAAATTCTGTAGTATCGAAAAATATTTTTCATGAAAGCCAAATTTATATTGGTTTGAGGACAATAGAAATTAACATGCTGAATTCCCATAAAATGATTTTAAAAGTATAATCATCAATGATAAGAAGAAAAAAAACGTATCCTTAAAAAGTGTCGCAATTTTAATTAAAAAAATTAAAAAAAATGATAACTTATATATTCAAATTTAAAAAAAAATGCAGAAAGAAACAAACATTTACGAACTTTTACCAAACATTTTTTGTACAATAAAAAGTAGCATAAAATCAGATGTGTGTTTTTAATTATTTAACATAAATTCAAACTTGTTTGACTTCATGCATTTTAATCCAAACTTTTTTTTCTGGCAATGAAAAGTTTATCGAGAATTAGTTTTTCAAGGTCCGAACTTGGCATTACAACTCTTATGATTGGTCAATAAAATGTGCACGAAACACCAAAGCAACAAAAAATAATAAAACATTTTCATTTCGCAAGTTTAAACGACGATGCAGTATTTTAAATGACAATGATAGTGTGCTATGTTGTTAATTAACTCCTCAAGTTCAATACCAACACCGGCCCGCAGCCCATCAATATTTATGGACACCTTATTTATGCAAATTCTTGGGACAAAGGCATCACTTGTCAATTCAGATTAATTGTTAATGCAAAATATATATAATATTTTATAATTAACGATTAATTAAACTAAATGTATTATTTCTGAAACTTTCTGACACAAATTTGAGAATTGATACTGTATTATGTTAAATTATATGTTTTAATGCGATATTTCGAATTTGTATTCTTTTTTTTAAATTCTAGATGAAATTAAATTTTAGGTACATTAAATTATAATTAAGAAAATTTGTTTATTTCCTAAATATATATATGATAACAAATAAATACCACTTTAATACATTTCTAATATCAATTATTCAGAAGTTGGACGAATTTAATAAAAGAAATGTTCATATTTTCGATCAAAACCTAAAACCAAATTTTCGATAGACCGAAAACAAGTTTCTACAGTGATTCGAAGCTAATCCCATCGATTGCGCAAACACTGTCAATAAAGGAATGACGATCGTCTCTTAAGGGAAACCGGAAATGCCGGAATCTGAAGTAGTATCGGTGCTGGTGATCAGTCACGTAACTTTCGCGTTCTTCTCAAACTTGTCATCAACCTGAACTTACTTTGTTTTTCACTGAGTTGCAGCCAATTCTTCGTGGTGAATCCTTTTTCTTCGTGAACAACCCGTACCCCACAGTTCACCAACTGAAACCCGAACTACGTCGTCAGGTCTTATATATCACCTAAGTCCGCGCGCTTCTACGTCTGTTTCCCTCAATTTCTTTGACTGCTTCCCTCTCTTTTCGTCTGAGCTTGACTGACAAGTGTACGCACGTGTGTGTAGCCAGATATCGAACCGTTCTCCCCGAGAAGGTGCTGCCTTTTCATCGGTTCTTGTACTTTCTGTGATTGGTTGGATCGGCGGAGACACCACGTGCGAGCGCGGTCTCTGAGTTCTGACAGTTGTTTGCTTGCTGTCTAAGACTGGCGGTCTTTCCTACTTTCTTCGTGAATTTATATTGAGATTAATAAGGTAGATGTACTAATTATCGTAAGATTAGTACCTATTATTGTAATGTCTAATAAACAGTAATAATCATAAAACTTCATTAAAATTGTTATATATAGTTTTGCATATTTACTATCACGATAATTGGGACAGTCACGTTAAATAGTATCTGAAAATTTTGAGTTATCTTGATGGATTGTGAGAAAACTTGGAAAAACGAACATTTTCGAAATAATTTATTACAATAACGAAAAAATATAAAAAGATTATAATTATAATTTAATCAAATCAATAGAAAAAGATGTTAAGAAATTTCTTCTAATATATTTGAAAATAGTAGATTAGGTAGAAACTTGCCTTACAATTTAGTGCTAAATATTTAGCATTAAGTAGTGTCTATTCAAGTGAATGTCTATATAAAAAGTAAAAACATATTTGTGATGTGATAAGTTTTGATAGAGTAAATTTAAGATATTTTGGACATACTTGTAAGAGAAAGTTAGCATCTGTGGAACATCGTATAGATGAGTAGTAGAAAATTTACCGAAAATTCGAATTTGTCGTTTATTAACTCTTAAATGTAAATATTGAAACATTGAAAGTGTTAAAATTTAGGTAAAGTGTGTAATTTAAATTTAAATTTATTAAAATTAGTTATTAAATATAATCAGTTTCACATTAAAACCTGTAACTATATATAACGTAAACAATTATTTTCAAGGTAATTTTGTTGGTAAGAAAATGAATTAATATAGTTGTAACTATTATTTTCACTTTTTAATTGATAAATTGTTCAAAATAAATAAATCCATTTTTACTTAATTATAATTTTACATAAAATCACATAATAATAGTTAAAGAAAGCAAAAATTCTATTATAAACTTTGTTATGTATGTACAGCTAATGATTAGATGAAGAGAAATCATAATGATCCTCCCATAGAAATGGTCCATTTATATTAGCTTTCTCTCACCGAATTTCGCTAACGTAAACTTTGGATGCTTAAAATAATTTGAAATGTTTTTTGAAGGTACTTCAGATACTCCAAAATTTGTCTACGTGTGTCGTTTATAATATAATATATAGTTAAAATAATACTTAATAACTTATTAAACTATAATTTGAAAATATTTTACTATTTGCATTTTTTATATTTAAATAAAAATATGAAAAATAATTTTATTTGATGTGAAGACAAAATTTATAATCAATGCAAAAATAATTTTGCGTCTAACAACAAATGCATTATAAAATAATTGAGCAATTAAAAATAATAAGGTAGTTGTACCCGTATTCGTGACTTTAAGAGATATGTATCAACTTTCATCCATTTTTAAAATTATTATTAGCTACTTTCGTACATTTCGTTTTGTATTAATTAATGAAGAAATATATTAAAAATGATATCATGATATGAAAAATACTGGAACATATTATATGTCTTAAATTTCGAATAATCGGGACAAGAAATATTCGTGATTTTATTTTCAAAATGGATAATTATTCGTGATACGTTTTCTTGAGTAGTCGTGATTATTTTGATTGATTAATAAACCATATTTTTAATACTATCTTACAAAAATCACGAATATGGGTGACTACCTTAGTTTACATTTTATACTATAAAATAAAAGATTATATGAATAATGAATATTAATTAAATAAATGCCATAAATTCCATGGTGTATAACGAACTTCATGTATTTCATTAGATTTAGGAATAATTCATAACTAATTGCACCTTTTCCTGTTTTTACAATAAAAGATAAAACACTTATTATCTATCATTAAATCATCATCTAATACTACGAATATACAATCCTCGATGTCAGAAAACAGATATTTTGACACAAATACATGTGATATCATTTTTTTGTACATTCTTTTTCTAACGATTAATCAGTTCATTACATTTTTCTTTATAAAAAATTGTAAAAAAATTTTCAAAAAATGACTTAATCATGCAAAGCAATGCGTTATCTTATTTATCGTCGCGTTTCTATAGTTATAATCACTTTACTGAATGAAATAATGTGAATGACTGACCTCGCAATTAAACGACTATAAATTGTTTAGCTAAGTGTATACAACATTAACACTTACTTTCTTCTGATCAATAACGACATATAAGTATTACCTACAAATAACAAATAACTTAAATGAAAATATTAAAGTTAAGTAAACAATTATGACATTACAAAATATGTTATTATAACTTTCATAAAATCAAATTATCTGAAATTCTAATTTGAAAATTCTTTGACGCAAATAATATAGATTTATTGGCACTTTTAAGAATAAATACAAATGAACTGAATTAGCAATAAAATTTATTTATGATAAAGGGTTTATGTAAAATTGATGTTGCAACTGTGTATTTCGATTGTGATGACGTAGAAAAACCAGTTTCTCGTGTCTTTTACATTTTGCATTTTCATATTACAGCTCTAAAAAGGAAACGTAAAGTAAACACGCGAAATCCACATTAATCGGTTATAAAATTCCAAGAACGTTTATCATTATTAAAATTATACTATTTCAGTTTACGCTGGGCTATTCCGCGTGCATTGGCATCCGCGTAAAATTTCAATGCTGAATCCGGAGGTTTCCGCTTGACGTCAACCTTTTGCTCAAACGTTCGTTCTGCTACTTTTTTTTTTTTATTAAATATTAATATTTATAGCGGTCGGGAGTTCATGCACGGTCGTTCGTACAACTCCGAGATATTAGGCGAATCGTTAAATTCTGCACCGCATGTGAATAAAATTAAGTTTACACAATTTTTGTTGTCAATTCTGTTGAAAAATGAATAAAATCGCGTTTAACTTTTTTAGCATTGAAAAGTTAATAGCACAGAAATTGAATTTAAAAGTTATTTCACTGACTGCAACGTAAACTAAAATTAAAGACATTTTACCATGAACTGAATTAATATTTTATTTTAATCCAAATGAGCTTGATTTAGACGTTTCAATGAATAATATTGGAAGCAAATCGATATAATTCCTCGTTAGCTTGTTACTTCACAAATATCAAAGATTAATGCATTTTCTAGTGAAAATCAAGTTGAAGGGAATTATTAAAAGCAATTTACTGCAGACATTAGGTTGTTAAAGTAACCACGTGGATTGTTAGTTGAAGAATCTGGATTGTAAAATTAACAATATAGATTGTAACTTTTATAATATAAATTGCTGTTCTACGTGGAAAATTGTAACATTTTCAAAAATCGTCAAATTCCTATAAAAATGAAGTTAAAAAAGAAATTTAATGTTGAAATTTCAATAATGAAGTCTTTCTATTAAACATTGAATTAGCTACACTCTAAAAAAAACATCTGAAGTTCAGACCGTTTTTGTCCCCCATTTTCAGATTTTTAATAAATCTTACGATATACATCTGAAATTATTAATTCTGTCTGACTGTAAGAATATACTGTCTGAAAGTAAGATTTTTCAGAATACACAATATAACCTAAAAAAATTTGCGGAGCTCATTGACGAAAATCATTTTCATTAAGACCAAATGATGACGTAAATAATGAAGATCCAAGTAAACAATACAATTGTTAATGAAAATGTGCCCCACGTGTGCATCCGTAAACTCTTTCTCAAACGCATGTTGCATTATTCATAACAAAACAAGCAAGTCTGGAAATGACCGAAACTATTGTATACAGATACGTGCGCACATGAAATCAAATTTGCAAAGCGCGTAAACCAGTTTTTCATGCATCTTTAGATTATTTACATCAATCATCGATATAATCAATAATTACTCGGAATTTTTCCTAAGGATTCCCCCGTGAAGAATATTATTCACAGACTTGATTGTTAACAGCAACGTAATTATGACATAATTATTATTTTATGAATGCAAAATTTTTTTTCTAACCGCAAAGAAAAATGACAATCAGTTTTCAAGTGACGTGTTCCACAGAATTATTTATGAAAATTATTGGATTGGTCAATTACTAGAGCAACGTTGAAGCGATTGAATGTTTCCAGTTGAAATGAGAGAAAGAAAGTAATAACTTGTCTGAATCGGTTCGTTGCATTGGATATAATTGCGGCAGGAAAGGATTATGTCATAAGTATGTTGTACGAATGAATCGGTCCAGGACGTTTCTGTCAATCATTGATTACGAATATACCAACAAATACAAACTTCACCTGTATCGCGATCTAGAATGTTCTGATCCTGTTCAGTGTCACTAATAATTCAGACTTCTCTTTTGCAAACAAAATTGTTTAATTATAATGCTAATCTGATTTTGAGACTGCAAATATTCAGTTTTTGCGAAGCTGTGTGTTTATTTAATTATTAGTGCAAGATGTCGAATATGATTGGTTTCAAATTTGAACCTGTTATTACATGTAAAATTATACATTCAATAAATTAAATTTGTAAGTTTAAAAGAAAACGTTGTCATTTCAGTTTTATCGTTTGTTAAGTGGAAAATTCTTTAGATGTCAGACTAATAATCTAATTTTTTTTTGATTTTTTGAGTTGACTGCACTAATAGAAATAATTGATATGTAATTAAGTATAAAAAGTTAATTTATTTCTTACCTATGTAGGAAATTGTGTTTCTTATCTATGCAAAAAGATTTTTATTTTTGTCGTATAAATAAATATACATGAAATGAATGAAATTGCGTGAAAAGTTACTTTTTCTATTTCTATGATATGAAAAACTAATCCTATCGGTTTATAATAGCCTATTCAAAATTCCACCACAAAAAATTTTAATTCTTTTCATTAGCAACATTTTTACATTTAAAAATCAGATATTAAATTAAAAACAATGTAACTAAAAAATAAAAATAATATAAAATAATAATATTTAAATAAATTAACTGATAAACAAGAATTATAAATAAATGTTTTCCAAAAAAATGATCAGAAATTATTGCAACTGTTTATCGCATTCTTCACTAAAATTTACGAATCTACATGTAAGTTTCATATTGATTTTTTAAAATAAGAATCAAATAATTGAATACAATTTCAATTAAAATAATTTAGAAAAATAAACATTTCTATGTGCGAAATTTAGGTTTCTATGCATCAATTCAATTAAACTTTGATACAGACAAGACAATTTCTGTATTATTAGCAAAGCAGATTTATGATATCCGGTAGAACTTTGGTCATTAATAATTAATTATTAACAAATTTTTTGGATAATAATACTTTTGTGTGCTATGTTTAGAAATAAGGGTATTTTATGTGCGAAGAAGCTTGGCAGGGGTTACGAATTCCGGTCTCATAAGATTTACGAATTTCGTTTGTAAATCTGATTCGTATATTTCGCATCGCAATGAGCTTCTGTTTCAGCAATACGTAAAACAAGAAGTCGC
>JABFQK010000306.1:0-10942 GCA_022816885.1 Trissoscelio sp. ZL-2020
AACTGAAAAAATAAATAAACAAACATATAATAAACAAATTAATGGATAAATAAATAAACATATTGCCAAATAAATGAACAAATATGGAATAAATTACTGATTTAATAGATAATAACTAAACTCGTGAACAAATACATTATAAAAATAAATAAATAAACGAATATTGTTATTAACAAAGTTGAAAAATGCATTTACAAGGTTTTTCTCAAGGTATTTACTTAGAACAAATTGCAAATAAATAGTTTGCGTTGTCTGTAGTTATGGAATAAATTTGTTTTTCTTAAATTTTAAATGTAGATAGCAAATTAAGTAGATGCATTTTTAAATTTCTGCTGGTATGGGAATTCTTTAATTTTAATTTGTCGTCATTTTATTTCCATTAAAAAATTGATTAAATAAAAGTAATTAAAAAAATTCGTTACAATTAGTAATAAAAATTAATTCAATTAGTCAATTAAAAATAATTAAAAATCAATTAATCAATTAAAAGTAATTTAAAACTTTAATTAAAAATAATATGAAATTTTTACTTATTCAAACGACCAAGGGTTGTATGAAAATTATTAGGCCTGTGAAAAATTCGAACAGTTAAAAAAAAGAAAAGGCAGTCTTATAATCAATCATTCAATTAAACTTTAATTGCAAAAAAATTGTTTATTTCTTCTTCTTCTTCTTCTTCTAATCTTTATTGGCTAAAGGGACTCAATAATTCTCCCTGTACGCCAGTTTATTTCTTGTATATTAGGAAAAACAACTTATTAAAAAAGCATCATTAAATATAAACTAAATGTACTAATTAAATGTACTAATGTCATCAATCAGTTCTCAGAAAGAATATATACTAATAAACTTAGAATACTAAAGAAAGCGTGCATGCTTGTGCTATTTGGTATATAGGTGGGATTTTTTTTCACTTTAGCCGGAACATAAATCTACTAATCGAACACAGATTCGAGTGATTTTCATTTTAGTTCAACTTCAAGCTGAAGTAAACGATTAATCGAAACCGCCATTAATTTTGAATTTAATTTTTTTTTATTTGTTTTTAGGTTATTTTATGTATAAAAAATTATAATAAATATTAGTTTTCATCGTATCATTATTTATATATCTCCAATGCAAATAAAATTTTAAATATTTAAATAATAAGGAAATATACACAAAATTTTAATAATAATTATTAAAACAAAATAACTTTAAAGAAGATTAATATAATTTGAATTTTAAATAATGTATTTTTATTCAAAATCAGTTAATTGTAATTATCATTAGAATTAATAATAATCAGAACAAAATATTAATTAAATCATAAATTATTTATATAAACAATTTTTAGTTGGGCTCAATCGCTTATGTCATGAGCAGCAATGGTAGAAATAAGGAAGAAAAAATTTTACCGGACAAAGGAAGAAATTCAACACAAAACAAGGAAATAAAAATACATAATTTTATAGAAAATATATTATTTATTTATGTTAATTAATACAGTACAAATATTTTTATAGGAAAATTGGAAAGTAATTTTATGGATAGAGTTGGCTTAGTTCATGGTTATTCGTATTTTTGTCAGATGGCGCTACAATAACATCAACAATAGTTCTTTTACCGATGTTTTGTTGTTATACTTTATTTACTTAAATTCTAAGCATAATATACGAAGTTATAATAATTATAATTTGATTTTTAATTAATAATTCATTATATATATTTGTTAATATATTAATTAGCATTGAATATTTTATTTTCAGGAATGACAACAAAAATTAGAACTTCTACAATTAAGTTTAATTCTGTTGTGAATTAATCCTGAAAATTATTAGTATAAAATATTTTTCAGAAATACTAAAAATTAAAAATTAGTTATGTGTAAAAACTGGAGTTTTTACATGATGATTAAGTTCATCAGCTAACAAATTTTAAGAAATTGAAGTTCTTTTAAGAATTAAAGGGGGCAATCTGGCCGGGTATAAAATATAACGTTATATTCACAGAAATTAAATATCAAAAAATATATCGATGAAGGAAATTGAATTGTGAATCAAAAATTAAAACTATAGTTGAATTATGTTGAAACAAAATTGTATAAAACAGAAATATTTTTATTTATATATAAAAATATTTATATTTTTCATAATTTTGTTTCAACATAATTTAACTATAATTTTTTTAATTTATCACACTATGTTATGACTGCTTTAATTTTTAAATTTTTTAAATATTCTGACAATTTTGAGTTTATAGAAGAAATAGCTTAAAATAATTATTAATTTTTAACTATGAACAAATTATTTATATATTCAAAATAATAATAATAATAATAGTGAATACTTTTTAGAAATGTATATAAAATATAAACAATACAAATATTAGTATGTAAAATAATTAACTTTCCTTGGCATAAAACATATTTTACCTACTAACGTTTTATGAACATTCTGGAATCTGTTATTAAATAATAAACGTATACAATATGCCATGTTAACCACTTTAAAATGTTATATGACTCACTCTTGTAGTCAAACTTCTGAATGAGGTAAGAGCAGGAACGGATGCATGCATTTTAAAATGACTCGGACCCGTTAATTCGGTATCTCATTTTAGTATCAACTGCCTCTATAAACATGTTAAGTAAAAGCTGTGTAATAAAAAAAAGTAGACGCCTACTTCCAACTCTTACGCTCTCAAAATAATCACTTCAATTTTTTATTAATTTTCTAACAATATATGTATGTTTATTAACAATGTAAAAAATGATCGTTAAATGTTGTTACTATTATTTAAAACAAAAATGTAAATTAAATTTACAAACATACAAAAACAAATATTTGAATATAAAATTTAATGTGTTCATAGTTTTGTATTAATAGAGTTAATTTAATTCAATCATCTGAATAATTTAATTTATTTAGATTGTTACCATAAGAAAGAGCAACTTTTGTAGGAAGCAAAACTGGTTTACTATAGTGGATTTCCCGTATTTATTTATCAATCACATTTTTTCCGTATCTTTGTGAAAAGTCGTTGCGTGTCATTATTTAAATCTCAGAAGAATACGTCAACGCATACCAAAAGCAAAAACAGCTGACTCACGTTTTTACCAAGGAACAAACGTCGTAATTAAGCTAAATTGTTTAGTCGGTATATTTTGTAATTATTGCAATCGCGGTCATCGGAAACAATTTTATCTGCAATTTAACCATTGTCCAACTTTCGCATTTTGTATGTCGCTTGTCACACGATGAAGTTTAAGTCTCAAACAAGACGTTATCTTTGTTTTCATCCAAATTAGTTAAACTGTTTGTCTTTCTTTTGATTTGCAGCACCATAGGCCTAACCAATATCTTGAAAAAGAATTAGTAAAACAAAGAGAAATCTCTTTATTTACATGTAATGTAAACAAAGATGCACAAAAATATTGGTTAGGCTTATAGCGACCAACAAAAATATTAGCCCATGTAATAATAAAGTTCATTGAAATAAAACATGTTTTGCATTATAATAAATTTATTAATTAAATTCAAATTGTTAGAATATTGGGTTATTGGAATAATAATTTAATCTTTGTTTACAATGTGAAATAGATTTTTTTTTAATTTATTGTATTTTTGGAGCAATTTATTTTTATTATTTCAAAAATTAATTTTAGTTATTACCTTTAAATTAATGAAAGTGAAATATTAAAATAGAAACAACGTTTTGGAATGTATCTAAAAATATGTCGTAATTTTGTGGAAAGATTTGCATTTTTTGTATATTAAATATAGAATTTATAATGTTAAATAAGCAAATTTTTATATATTTAATTTATTAATATTCTTATTTTGTTTTAGGTAATCAAAAAAGATGATATAATCATTACTTAAGAAGATTTTGAAAATGAAAAAGAATTTCCAGAAGAGAAAAGTAATTTATGATAGTAGAACAAAAAAACAGATGAAAAAGTTCAGGAAGAAAACTACAATATAGTTCATCAAATTCCAGTAAGTTAATTAAATCTAGCATTTATTAGATTTAATACTAACAAACAACGCGTTTACGTAATACTAATATAAATTTTATACATTGTAGGTTTTGAAAATGAGTTCAAGAAGAAGTGGAAACGTCAGCAAACATGCTCATGCCTCATTCCTTAGAAATATTACATTATAAAAATAATGTTTATTTCACTCTAATATAAAACAAATTTAATCTAATATAAACCTTTTAATCAAACAATCTCACAAGTTAAATAAAAAGCTGTGCAAGATAATTAAAAATAAGCACTGACAGACTACATTAGATTATATATGTGGAATCAGCATGGAAAATAGAAGCTTATAAAAAGTTTAACTACGAATGCAATGTAAACGTAGTAGCAAACCTTTGTTTACTATCTTGATAACTTAAATGAACTTTAACCATTAAGTGGATAACAATGATATCTATTTAATTATAAATTTGAATGTTTAAAGTAATTTCATATTATGTTTATTTTGAACCGAGCTCTATAGAAAAGATGAAACTTAGGCGCAGTAACAATAAGAAGAAGCAAGTTTTTATTGATTGAATATTCCACGAGAATTTGGTTTCTATTGATCACAAAGGAAACATTATATTATTCCAAAATTTATGTAATTTTATAAAAATAATTCTCATATTTTCGTATTATTTTAAAAAGTCAAATAACTATTTCAATAAATTTTCATTTAATACATCAGTACTTCTAATATAAACTACAATTCCAGTCTATTTATTACAAATTCTATTTGAAGCTACAACCATTGTGCTTTGCCTCACCTTTTCCGCCCATCCTGAATGCACCTAAAGATCCTTCTGCTTTGTAGTCTCCCTCAACAAAGATTTTTGGCATTTCAACATCGATTTCAATGCCAAAACGATTTTCTTCGAAATGAGGTCTCACAGATAAAAATTTAGTCTTTGCCATTCCATAGGTTTTCACGTTTTTGACTTGCACTCGACCTCGTACATCACCACCGTTGTAAACTCCATCCATAACTTCTGTGACGTATGGATCTAATGATGGAAAGTTAATCTCTGGGAAACCTAAAATAATGTGTCAAATTACTTATTATGTTTAGTTATTCACTAAACGTTGAATTAATTTGGAATGGTTTTATTTCAATTATAATCTGCATAAGTCTATTTACATTTTTAAAAACAAAATATTCTGTTCTTAGATCTTAATCATTGTTTCAAGCGATAATGTATCAAACCTGTAAGAATTAGAATCGCGCATTTATGAAGGCTCACCTTTAATTATCGTTGGCCATGACTCTTGAATCGCAAGTCTCAAGCAAGATGAGTAATCATCTGAATCCCTCTTGCAAGTCTTAAGAGCTGCATCAAGGATAACATCAGTTAAACATTACATATTTAAACAATTTGCGTCTATTTTAAGTGATTCAGTTACCATGTTTGTTGATGAAAATTAGCATTAGAAAATGCGTATTCAAATGAAATGACAAGCATCAAAAAAAGATAATCACAAAATAAATAAAAATGTTTATTAACTTATTAGTGTCAATTGATTAATTAATAAATCTTGTCATACCTATTAAAAAATATAATAACTAAAATGTAACTTCACTTTCAATACATTTATAATTACAAAGTAGAATTGAAGCAAGTAAAAATATATTTTTCTAATTTCATATCAAATGATTATTTCTTTCGCCCTCACGAATCAATTAATTAATATTCTAAAATATGTAGTAGGAAAACCGGTCTGCCGAAGCAAGTATAAAACAAACATGCGAAAAGTGTTCAAGTAAAATAAGAAAAGATGATCTATAGAAAGGTATGATGTCAACGTTGCTGATCAATCTGAAACCGTATAACAAAAGTTTTTACGTTACATTTTATTGCGAAGGTAAGGATAGGAATGCAGTAGATCCATTCATAAACAGATGTAAATAAATGTTTGTACCGTATAAATGATGGTGATGCAAGGTTACCGCGAGAGAAGTAGGTTTGAAACTTTAATTAGATATGGATATATTGACATAACGTCTATGTAAGTATTACAGGCGCGGTGGAAAACTAATTGATGAATATTACTGTATTTATAAGGCAACATTGCAGCCTCCATCATCAGCTAACATTGTGTTGATACATTTCTTAATGTCAAAGTTGAATGCAAATAATAATTAATTATTGCTTGATATACATTAACATGTTACAAATTGTTAACACGAAAAACAGGCAGGCAATGTAAAATGTTAATGGAAAATGAATAATTAACCTTTCATCACGTGATTAATAAAAATGCATTGATTGATCAATTGTACTCGGGGAGGACATTTATGAGCTTCTTGATGAAATGTAGTTAATTAATAACTTATTAATTTCAATTTTAAACACTCTTTCAATTTATATGCTATTAATTATTGCATCTGGTTAAAATGAATGCAGCCTTCACTGTATATGTATATATTTGCAATTACTTGAAAGTTGTTTCAATTTTAATAAAAAATTAATTATTTGTTTTTGCATTAGACATTCTTTGTTAAATTATTTCGAAACTCGATCAACTGCTTATTGCATTCATTTTTTCCGTTGTTCAAGTATGCATCATTACATTAATATGCCTAGACCACTCGTATTGTTTTTGTTTATTTACATCAAATATTAATTATTATAATACAAGGATTAAAAGTTTATAAAACTATAGAATATTTAAATATATTATTTAAATAATTTTTAATATACTTCAGAAATTGAATAACAACAAGATTAGAAATATTATGGTTTAAGTCATGAAAAAGTTATTCTAGTTGAACATCTAAATATCTCATTTTTAATTACTTGCAAAATACTTTTAATAGAAAATTGTATTCTAAGTTAATTTGTTTAATTATTTCAGAACTCAAAAATTTCAATTAAAGAAACTAATTCATGTAACGATTGAAAGTCCAAGCATTCAAGTCTCTTGAGAATTTTTTTTAAAGAATCTCATAACAGAAAGGGGTGAAAGGACAATTGAATTGTTGATGGTATTACACGAGTGTTAAAATGGTTTGAGGGCGGCAGATGACTTACGCAGGACCACATCCTTGGATTGAACGTGAACGCACAAAATCACAGCGCATAGCGCGAACTTAAGTAACGGCGACATGGTATCCTGGTAAAAATTGTCTGTCTGTCGACCAATTAAACGGTCTCTTTATATAGTTTCCTGAGCCAAGGTCTCAACAAAGCTGTGTTGCAAAATTGCATGTCATTAAGGAGCATGCGCGTGAGAGGCGAAGAACTGGAGAATAGACTAACAAGAAGCTAAATGCGGGCAAAAGAGGAGAGGAAAACATGCGAACGACACTTGTCAGCTTTACATGGCGATTCGCGACAAGAAGTTAAAGTATGCTTTTGTGGACAAGAAACGCCGGCCCTGTATCACTAACCACTGTATTAGAATAACTATGTAATTATCAACGAGAAGTCGACCTGTTGACTCAACGAATCATCGCAAACATTTCAATTTTATATCTCAAAACTAGCCATTTGATTTATCCAGAATCTTTTTATGGCAAATAAAAAATCTTCGCCATAGTTACAAAACAAAAAAAAATCACAGAAAATGGAATCAAAGTACGGAAATCTAATATTACACTCTTAAAAAATCTATTCGACATAAGTGGTATCTATTTGAATCAAATAGAATATGGTTTGACTCAAGTAAATTCTGCTTGTTGCAAAGTGAGATCTATTTGTGACAGTAGATTTTAGAAGATACCTTTGAGAGGGTAGATTACGATTAACTGAAAGCAGATTAAATGAAATAAAAAAATATATAGTGCATTTGTTTAAACAATGATCTTTTTCAGTCAAATAGATTTGTTTAAGATTGATTATTATTTAAAAATAATTTTAGCTTGTATGATAAAATAATTAGAATTACAGTTATTAAACAATTGATATGATTTAATTATAACACTTCCTTACGTTATTAACCTGTTTAATACACAGTGTAAATTAAAAGCAGGAAAAATAGATTATTTATGAAGCAATTACGAAAATAATGTTTAATTTAAAAGTGCAATTAAGGATCAATTTGCAAAATCATAGTGTCATGACTAAAAGAAACAGCATATTATCTTATTACTTTTCACGGTATGATTAATACAGTCATTAATTGAACATAGCAGTTTTGATTACATATCAATTGTATATTATTTTGTAAAGTAATTTGGCAAATTAATAAAATTTAAGTAGATTTTTTATTTTTGTATGAGTTAATGAACTTTTCATTGTAGAATAATTATTATCAATAATAACTTTCAAATTCCAATGTTTAGTTGAAATATGTAACTACATTTATTATTATTACTTTTTTCCATTATATTGAAAGTTCAAACTAGTTTCGAACATAATCTCAAACATATTTTGGATAATTATGCAAATACCGATGCTAGCCTTTTATGTTGAGGACAGGTGTCAATATACTATCTATCTATATATAGTATATTTACAAGCGTTAACTTTAAAGTATTCCAAGGGTTACATTTGTTCCATAAAATTCTATAAATTTATTTATAATTTTAATTTTTATTGTGTAGTATATAGGAGAAAACTGGGTAATGACAGGCGGCAGGTAATAGCGATAAACTTGAATTACAAATATTTCAAGAGTATATCAATAATATGAATACCAAATTTCGTTTCCTTATAGTAAAAACAATAATTTTCGAAGTAGAAATGTATTTCATTTGTTTGCAATAATTTGTAATTCAAGTTGTCCTCCAATACCTGTCGTCCATGATTACTCTTCTATTTAATATAAAAATTTAAAAAAAAATATTCTAGAGTATTTATGACACTTTTCTAGATTTTTCTAGTATAACTAATTCGAAAAACATTAAACAATTTAAAAATGTAACAATAACTTAATTTTTATCTTCTGCTTCTATAAATAAAAAAAGAAAGGTAGCCGACTCCTAGTATCATCACTCATAAATATATAATACTTAAAAATATATGTACGTAAAAAATTCCAATGCATTATTTAAATAGAAAAAATACTACCCCCATAACAGGTACATTTTTAAGAAAACAGTCGGGGACTTAAAATATAGAAAAAAATATCCAGGTCATAACTAAACAAATCCTTTATTACCTGTTGTATATCTTTCTTTCTCAGACACCTGTACTAAGTAAACATTTGTTAAAGAAACTTTCTATTTTAAGATTTTAATTCTTTAATGCTAATCAGCCATTTCATTATCAGAATAATATTAAATAATTTTAAAAACTGTTTCGTTAAATAACTAACGGCATATGCAACAATATTACATTTTTAGAATTATTATGAAAAATTAGAGTAATTAGATTCATGAATAATATAATTATAATGAAGTAAACTCAAAATAAACTGTAAGTGCATAAATAATACCACGTCAAATTAGTGGTATCCCCTTCAGTTTTAATACCATATAATTTGTAATAATGTTATTACTTTCATTATATGGTATCATAATAAAACTTAAAGGCTTTCAACACGAAAATTCTTTGAAAGAAGGTCTACAAAGAAAATATTCAAATTATATAATTAATTGGTATTTTATTAAACATGTAAAATAGTTTGAACAATCAAACGCTTATTTTATTATCCATCATTATTATTAATTATGCAATGTAAAGTTGTTTTTTTTAATAAAATTTATCAACGACTAAGTATATTGGCCTCAGTTGCATCCTAGTATCAACTTTGTGTACCAGTTTTTAGCATTACGATAAAAATAAAATGTAAAACGCAACTTAACTTATTTTTCAAGAAGTGCCGCAAAATATACATATATATATATCGAGAGTCTTTTAACATTACAAGTAAAGATAATCTAATCTTCGCGAGATAAACGTTCCGAATGAAACCTTAATGTAACGACTTCGAATATCATCATGCCACAAAGTTCCTTAAACTGAACCGGTTATTTGAATTATAATTCCCACCTGCATGGCTCGTAAAATAAGTGCAAGTGATAGCACTCTAGTAACGTGCTGCCGCAAATTCAAATTTCTTCATATATATTCCAAAACGTGACTAATACGAGAATAAAAATCCTTCTTCACATTTTATGACACCTTTGTGCGCTATTGTTGTTTGAAAAATTGACACTGAAGATCACCTACAGAAAAACTCGTAACCAATAAAAATTTTCCCGATCAATAAAAATCGTCGTGCCATTGTCGAATAATCAAGCGCGAATGTTATTGAAAAAATCTCATTTGCAATATGAATAGCGGCAATGCCACAATTATCATCGACTCACATTTAGCAATATACAATTGATAATAAGCTTATCGAAATTATGCAACAATGAAAATGAGCATTCAACAATGCTGGTACAAAAGAATTCATGAATGAATGTTTAATCATTTGAATTATGCACAATAAATATTTTTAAATGATATATCCTATATATGTATAATAATAATGTTCCTCAAATAAACTTCCTTAAAGCAATTATATAGACTAATTTTGTAACCTTAGTTAATTTAGAATACTTCATTTCAATCTTTTTTATCTATTGTTGAACTATTGTAAAAGACTTCCCCTGACCAAGATCGTTGCAAAATTTGAGTGCACAACTGGTCAATTAGCATACTTTTGTGTGAGAGTAATGTTGAAAATTCTTGCATCCTGAAAAAAGGCGAATTGCGTATTTTGGTACGCCTATGCATTAGTTTGTTACGACATAATGAGCGTTTCGAAAATAAACGTCATAATCGTGTGTTCACGCAGATCCCAGCTTATTTACAAACTCTCTTAGAGGCGAATCATCCTCGCCACATCGCTTGTTACATATGTACACATTTCATCTTGCGAAGACTAGTATCAAGGTGGAAGCTGCTGCCCTTCAAACTGCACTGCAAAGAAAAAAATACGGGTCTACACAAACAAAAAATAAGCGCGAAATGATGACAATATATAAACACGACGTGAGACGGG
>JABFQK010000307.1:0-10936 GCA_022816885.1 Trissoscelio sp. ZL-2020
CGGAAACATTTTACGAAATTTCGGAAACGTGTTACCAAAAATCGGAAATAGTGGACCCAAATAAATTTCGGTCCAACGTTTCTGAAATTTGCTATGAAATTTTTGAGAGTGTATATTTAAATTACATATATTAGAATGTCCTAAATATAACAATCCTTTTTGTAATAAAGGATGTCCTTTATTACAAAAACTAATCGAACATAAAATCGACAGCTTTAATGTTTTCTCTTACTTATTAATTGGGTCTTTTAAAAAAATTAATTATTGATAAATCATTTCATGTAAATTACATGTTTTATAATTGAAAATAACGACGCAATGTAGTAATGGCATTCAAAGCTTGATAATATTTTGATGGTCTAAGTTGCAGCACAGATTCATTTTCTAGTTCCTCTGGTTTATTTTCAGCAAGTTTATTTTGAATAATTGCATCTAAACTTTGAACTTCACGCGTTGCAATGTCAATATCAAATGATACATTTTCCTCAAAATTTATACCAAGATGATCAAAAGTAATATTATCTGATTCAGTAGTTGAATCTGTAATATCGGGGATCTAAAAATAAATTAAGTTATGTAATAGATTCTTCTAATCAGTATATAATTCTTATTTATATGATAATAATAATTCTTCTTTAATTATTGATGAATCATACTTATCTAAATTTCTGTTAATCACAACAATTATTAAATAATAATTAGATTATGATTATGTTAAAAACTAAAATTAGGGAGAAAGGTTGCATCGTTATTTGCTAAACATCTAAAACATTATTAAATTTAAAATTCTTGCATTAATAAAATCAGCTTTTCGAAAACAATTAGTTATAGTTTTTATGATTTGATTCAAATTGTTCAAGCAATAGGATATTCAGTAAATTTATTTTTAAAATATTAATATTCCAGTTATAAAAAATGCGATATAATATCAAGTAAAATTCGGCCATTCAGAACATAAAATCCTAAATATGCAATCATGAGTCATACACGAAAAAACTCTACAGGAGAGACTCATGTGTGGAACAGGAATGGCTCCGGTACAATACGAAAAGTTAATAAAATTTGGACTCTCTCCTTTTACAACACAGTTGCAGTTCACACAGGAGCTATTCTTGTGAGTCATGAAAGTGACTCCTGTGCATCATGTGTCATTGGATGTCACGACCTGCACGATGACAGCAACAATAGCAATCGTCTTCTCGATCTGTATGCAACGCACCAGCTCTTTGTAGGTGGCACAAGATTTCAAAATCGCGACATACACCAATAGTGAGAGTCTACTCTGCCATCCGCAAGTTTGATGGAAAAAAATAGAGAAAAACCTCCAGTGAGGAATGACTTCAGGTAATGGGTTCTGCTCTTCGACCAAGAACAACTGAATAAAATTCTTCTCAGACATACCTTTTTCTGAAGAATATCATTTCATTCAGTCCTCGAACACGTAAAAATCCTAGAAGGAATAATCTACTGTACACACAACAGGTATTGAGAAGAAAATTGGCGATTGAGAAATTAAAGAACAGAGTTCCGGGCCCAGACAATCTAGCGGCTGAGATGTTCAAGTGTCTTGCTAACTCATTAGCGCACATTCTTTTGCCGCTAATTAAAGATGCCTGCACACGTTGTGACATACCCAGAAATAGAAGGAAGTGGTTGTCATTCTGATACCCAAGAAAGGCGACTTGAACGACTACAGAAGATAAAGGGGTATTTTCCTTGTAAATACCATGCAGAAAATCCTTACTTTCATCATCTTGAGTCTCATCTCTCCAACCATTGAATCGCAGCTTCGACACGAAAAAGCGAACTTTAGGCTAAATCGCTCATGCGTTGAGTATATCAACAAACTAAGAATGATAGTCGAACAGTTAATTAAGCGGAACTCTCTCATATATCTTCTCTTTGTCGACTTTGAACATGCTTTCTACATTGTAAAATTTATTTGTTTAAGAAATGAAGTAAGAATCAGTACACGTTTATAACTAATAACGTTTATTTAAATAATAATGAGTGTACATGAACCAGATTGAAACTCGACTGACCAAGCTGATCGATTCGTTACGGAGATCGTGTCTAGAAGTGTCGCCAACTTTACAATATTAAATGTATCTATGATCAATAATCTGACAGACATGATCGTGTGGCGCCAAATGAAGCGCTCTGATTGACATTGCTTTGATCTCTCATACCGAGAAAAGTTGGAAAGGCTTAAAGTTAGTGCAGTCAAGTTTGACTTGAAGATTAAGCCCAGCAAGACCAAAGTAATGAGAATCGGCGGCAACAACGTAACTCCATTGCTTCTACATGGAACACCCAAATAGATTGTGTATCCAGCTTTACGTACCGTGGTAGCAACATCAGCTATAACGGTGGGCTGAAAAGGATGTGGAGGCAAGGATTAATAAGACACGACAAGCTTACCACTCACTTGGGAACATCTGACGTTCCTCTCGCATTTCCACTAGACCGAAACTGCATCTTCAACTTCAGTATCAAATCGGTTCTCCTCTATGGTTGCGATATCTAGATAGTAACCAACAAGATATCCAAGCAGCTCCAACTATTTGTCAACACATTTTTAAAATTTATTAGGAAGATCTTTTAGCCCAACTGAATCTTGAATGATGACCTACCTCGCCTAAAATATCAATAACGGATAAATGTTGAAATACAAAGTAGAAAATGCAGATGGATAGGACACATGTTTAGCAAACCTGTGTTGGACATTACGACAATGGCGTTTGAATAGACTCCGCAGGGTAGTCATAGTAGAGGGCACCCACGTACAACCTGGAGGAGATCAACCGAGGGAAAGTTTATTAAGGTGGGAAAAGCGCCCAATAGCCTTTATTATCTATAATCGCGTGACAACGCCGAGGCATACTTTTGATGAGATTTTCTGCTAAAGTTGCTGGAAAAGACCTCAAAATTTTCCGCATACGCCGCGAAAGCTGGTCTAACTTGAACACCCTCTTTCCCCTTAGTCTAACTTCCATCGCTGCCCACACATTTTCAATTGAGTTAACATCTGGCGACTGGGAAGGCCAATCCATCGTTGTGATTCCATTTTCCTGCATCCACGTAACTCATGCACGACTTCGGTATTTTGGGTCGTTGTCCTCTTGGAGATCGCATGAGCTATTGTCAGTGCCAAACCATCTCTGGGCAGACCTCAGCAAACATTTTCGGTAGATTTCAATCTTTTTTCAATTTTCAATTGAAATTTTCAAGTGCCAAAACGCTCTTATCAGGTTTTTAACAATGAGCTGAAGGAAGGGATTGGCACTCGTCGACCACGCATACTTCCTAGGACTCCAAACCTAAAAAGATGACTCATCAGTAAAGATTACATTGGAAAAATCTTGGTCGACATTGACTTGGACCCACTTGAGATGATCTGCGCCTTTTTTTTCTTTTAAAAACGGTTTTAACTCTACTCTTGAACACATTTATCACATGGAATGGCTAACATAACCTAAAAGCATTTTAGTAAACCCTTGTATAATACAAACCAAGATTGACCCTTGTGCGCCATGTGTGAACAATGTAATGAACCGTACGCTCTTGTGGGATTGACTGTACCTTTATACGTCGAAAATGAGTTACACGTAACCACAAACTTTCAAAAACATTTTTCTCCCCATCTCCAGCAAGCCTATATGAGATATTGAAGTCTAGTACTAAGATTGTTGTTTTCGAAATGATCTTATGCACATTACTACTGGTAATTCTCTGCAGAGTAGCCACATTCTATCTATAGCAATGATAGTATTAACCTTCAGCGCGTCTGCCTAAATTGGGGCACTATAGAAAATATTTCACTACTAAAATCAGCAGGATACGGCCATTACCGTTAGTCTGGTAATTACCGTCTTTGTCTTGTATACTCCCAAACCATCTTTGCTCATTGGTTCAACTTCTCCATTGATTTTCAGATATAAAGATGGCTGTGTATCCATCAACAAATTGTTAAATTTAGTATTTGTAAATAGTCCAGTGCATAGAAATCCATCATACAATGATGCTGCACGAAACATTTCAAGAGCTGACTGTTGTGATACTGTCCCTGTTACCCTACAATCTTCCTCCCTTTGAAGTATTGTAAAACAAATCTCTGGATGACTTCATTTATGCTATTTTGCAAAGATACGTTCGCAAATTTGATTTTAAGCTAGTTACTTCTAATATCATATAATAGATATATCCAACAACTAACATTTTCAGTTTTATGCTATTTTTAAAGTTTTATCATTTTTTAGACTAATATATATAAAGAGAAGACATTTTTAATGTTCTCATAGCAATAAAATTTCAGTCACTTTTATATAATTCTACATTCTGCAAGGTTTTACGAAAATAGCAAGGTAGACTATTTACTACTGTGGCAAAACGAAAGTTGAATGCAAAAGTTTTTAGCGATCGATAGAATATTTTGCAACTACGTTACGTGTCAGCGTAGATTCATTATCAAATTTCCGCACTAGTTTCCGAATCAGCCGTAACAATAACCTATTCTTCCAATACTCATCAAATCGCAAATCTCGTTATGACTAATTTTTGCACATCACACAACCCATAGTTATTGATGCGAAAACAAATCAATAACACAGATTACACGAGAACTAGTTTTTGCCATGTTAAAATTTCTTTTAAAATAATTGTAATTCTTTGAATTTTAAACTCATACCAAATTTCATGTCAATTATTTCATCTAATTTACTTCAGATCAAACTTGAAATAACAAACTTCAGATAATTAACTTGAAAATTTGATGTTTAAATGTGTTATACAATCACTAACTTCAGGTCTAATGTCAAAACAACATCTCAATTGTTTAATTTGTTTTATTTTTCGTTTATACTTTACAAAGTTGTTTATGATAAAAATAAAAAAATGTTTAATTTTGAGAGTAAAATAATAAGCAAATAATATAATAAAACTTAGTTGACATTGTATGCTGTTCATATTAATTACGCCTAAATAAACTTTGGTTAATTACTGGTTTAGAGTTCCGAGTTGTTTAAGCAACTATGTAATGTTTGAGCGACAGTAACTCTTGTTTGATCTGCATAACGATCAAAGTACTTCGACTTTTCCAAATGTTAAGCTTCACAGTACAGAAAAGATATTCAGAAAACGTATCGTGTATAACTCGAATAGAAATGTATTCCATCTGTTGTGATATACACGATGATAAATTTCAATTTTTCTGTTTCATATTTTTATAAAATGTGTTTTGAAAATTGAATTTTTCATATGTGATTTTTATATCGTTATAATTAAAAAAATATCTATAATTTCTAATAGACGTACAAAGTTTATATCCTGTCATGACTATCGATAAATTCTTGGAGACAATCGAAAATTTATATAGCCAGAAGCATCGTATGTCGAAAATTTGAAGATTATGAGCATCATTATGATGCTATTAAGAATGTTTGCAATATAAATTAAACGTTACGTAATTATTAATTTATTACTAATTTAGTAATGAAATTTATTTTACGAATAACTTATATAATTTTCATGTTCGATTCACCACGAACAATTTAAACTTTGAAATTTTAATTATAATCTGAATAAAATTGAAAATACTTTTCCAGATATTGGCTTGCGGAAATTTGTTCCAATTTATGACATCATTATTGATCATTTTGAATAATAAAGTTTTTATAGATCATTTTTCCTAGACCGTTTAAAGTTTTAAACTATTGAACTGATAGATCCTTTTAAAAATGTTTGATTCTTCCCACTCATTTCTCATTGCTTATTTGAGCTTCCATTAAGCGCGTGGAAATAAATTACGATTAGTGAGAAAAGTTTCCTCAAAATGTTTATCCGTGACCATTTCTTTTCATAATGTCTGGTTTCCTGTATGTTCTCTTTTCCGAGATTTAGAAAGAACCCATTCTATAAAAGAAATGAAGGTGACAACGACCAAGTATCTGAATAGCTTTAAAGAAATTGACTTCCCGGTTTGCTTTAAAAATTGGTATCATTGCATCTAACGGTGCGAAGTTGGAAAGGAAAAATACTTCGGAGATAGTTTTAACGCAAAAACAACTGCTTGTTATTTATTATAAATGATAAAAACTTTTGCAAAATTTAACTTAATATTTCATTTAAATTTCAAATATGTGTATAATACAAATTTACAGTTCGAAGGAATTTTGCGATTTAAATATAGTTTGAAGTTAAAAGTAGATATATTGAGAGAAATAAATTAAATATGGTACAAAATGTTTCTGTAAATGGAAATGCGTTAGATATGTATGGATGTATATTATCATATCGCGTTATGAATTATACATTGCTTTGTACGGCTTGATTGTATTATCTTGGAATTAATATACAGTTATGTATTATAACTTTCTAAATGGTTCATTGCATTCTAATGGGAATTAGTTAGTGAAAAATAATTTCATAAAATAATCAATAACTAACTTCACGGCATTCATTTAAATATATAATTCTCTCAAGCAACTAACTGTATTAAACTTAGTTTAACTAAATAATTAATTTTAATTAAGATTGTTTCATTAATTACAATTTAAGTCTAATGTAGAAAAAATAATATGTAAAAATAGTAAAATACATTGCGTAATCTTTGCACACAAGTTTGACCAAGTTGAAGGAAAAAACGTTTTTGTTGTACGTGTACTTTTAACACGACTTCCCTTCCTGCTATTCAATACGAAACTAACATTTTCCTCTCTAAAAAAATGTTTATTTCCCAACCTAAGCTCTGCATTATAAGAAACTCATGTTGACCTGATACAGCGTGCATAGAACTTTTTTTTAACTAAATCTTTGAACATTGAAATTTTTTCTATTCAACAATTTCACACTTAATAAGTTAACAGAATGAAAAGCAAAATCTGAATAATTTAATAATAATGTTATACATATTTTAATAAATATGTATTAAAATGTTCTCTTGATTCAATTTTAAATTTTGCAAGTAGCCAGGACCCTTGGACCTCTGTTAATTGTTCGCTCCTCTCGCGAATATTTTCTGTTAAACGCTCAGGCGGTAATACACTTGTCACGAAAAATATAGCATACTACATAGGAAGAAACACGATTAACGCAACGCTGCGTTTCCTCCCTTGCTACACAATATACAAAAAGCAAATTATGTCATCTCATGTACGGAATTACATGTACATACGGTTTATTTTTCTTAAATATATGATAAAGAAACGATGCTATACCAAAATCGTTACTAAACTTGAGTAAATTGTCATAGTGCAAAAGGCTGCTATTATTCATATCATAAATACAAACATTTACATAACAAATTATGCATAAAATAAAACACTAACTATATTCCGTACTTTGTATGCATTTAGTTCACTTTAACATATACATAGATCATATACGCTCAACATTATGTATAATTATTACATAACTTTTCCCTATAAATTTATTTTAATAGATGTTTAATAATATTAATGACTATTGTAATATTTTTAAATTAAAATAAGTTTGAGTAAATAAGGAATATTTATTAATGCGTTTAAATAAACTCACAAAATACGTTTTATTGATTTTTTATTAAATATTTAAAACCTCGTGAAATCGGTATAATTCCGGAATATTGTGACCGGAAGTTAATTATTTAATATAACTAATTGAAAATTAATTACTCGAAATTATTTATGTTTTGTTTAATTTTCATAAATCATTTTCGATGGAAACTATCTCATTAGCAAATTCAAAAGCTTCAAAATTAATTGAAATGCCTTATAGTTAATTTTATCTCGTTAACGTTCTTGTTAAGATAATCCTGTGCTTGCATTCTAACTTGCAAACTAGACGAATCATCGTGTTACAATAATATAAAGCTAAATCTTATTTCAGAGACTATTTAGATTTGATATTAGAAATGAAAACAAGAATCCGGAAGCTCTCAAACATTATTATAGTAAATAGTTCGCAATATTGTTTTAAGGATAAGCAAACAATAATATCATGTATAAGATATGGATAAATTTGCATAGTAAACGTATAGAACTGTTCCAGTCCATCATATATAACAAATAATACAATTTTAATAAGCATAATTTGTATAATATTTCAACTAATTAATTATTATTGTATTTAATTAATTTTATTTCATTTATCAAGTTAATTATTTAACTGGTTCTTTATCGAATTCATTTTATTTTCATAGAATTACGTTTATTGTTATTAATTATTAATATAAAAAAAAATTAAACAAAAATGTGATTACGCATGCGCGGGAAGGTCACAAGAGCTTGCACCACGGGTCAATAATTGACATATCAAAACATATCATTCAACCTAATAATGATTAAGTAAGTGATACTATACAATCGATTTTGATTTTTAGCAAGATGAGCTTTGTTTCAAAAGTAAAATAATTTTATCGTAAATTGAGTTGGCATATTTTTCTACGATAAAATAAAATTGGCATATTTTTCTACGATAAAATCGAGTTGGCATATTCTTCTACGAGAAAAATGAATTGGCATATTTTTCTACTATAAAATTGAGTTGGCATATTTTTCGTGAGGACGGACGATTTTATACATTATACATTTTTATACTACAGTTTTTGATATTTTGAAGTTTTTTTAAGTTACAATCAATTTTTTATTAGGGAATATATAAGTTGCTTTTTTTAATTAACAATAAAATATATACAAAGTAAAAACAAAAACAAATTGATAACAATTAACAAAATTATTATTAGCATGTTGTTTATAACGAAATATAAAAAGGTCAAAAAAAATAAATGATAAAGAGATTGAACTCTTCATGTGTGTTATATATGTTAATGAAGAGACATTTGCGTTTCAAATAGCGTGAGTTTTTTAACGCGCGAGCACGGTCTGATCTTTTTACACGTAGGTGACCATTCGTTTCTTGATCTTTCGTCTGAAACTCCTCTTTTAAAAGGGACTCTTTTCGCGTGCAAAGAACTCTGTCAGCCATGCAGACATTCAACGAAAGTTTCAAACAGCTTTGAAAAATTTCCTTCAAGTAGTTTGAAAGTCACACAACTGATTGAAAAATATCTTGTCTCTTATTATTAATGTCATTCAGGAAAAATGGTTGGTGCGATCACTTTAACTTGTACATGAATAAAATATTTCTTTATGTGTTCGTTTTACACTTTTTTCGGATAATAACAAGGCTAATTTTTATATGAAAAATAAAAAATCAAAATGATATAATGATGCTTTCAAACAGTGGCAAGAAGTTATCACTTTAAAGTTCTAAATTTGTAAAAAATAAAAAAAAGTAAATATCATACGTTATACAAAATTGCAATATTTTAACATAATTTTTTTAGTCACTATTTTATATTTTGATGTGATTTTAATTAAATTCAATACATTAGCAAAATACAGAAAATCAAGCTTTATATGTTGATTTGATATACAAAACCGGTGCCTGTAAAACACAAAATAACGTTGAATTTAATTTTTGAAATAAAATTGTTCAAATATAGGTACTTTAATTAAATTTGATCGATTCATCTCTCTTAATCATTCAATTTAAAATATTCAATTGAAATTTCAGTCACGATATAACGTTTGTATAAACACAATACCAATGGCAGTTATTATTACAGAAATATTTAATCATAAATAATTATGGAAAATAAACATATTGTTAACTATTGAGCTTAAAGGGGATTTCATTTAACTTTGAATTGATTCGACAGAGAATTCCGAAAGCATTTGAGATTCCTCACAAATTAAATTGATTCACTCCGGCATTCTCGTCTTAATGATCTAGAACTTGAAGATTATTAAATATTGATGATACTTAATTATAAACGTGCAATTTATTAATTTAACATTTTTCATTTTATTTGTACCTTTTCATTTTATTACATCATTTTCCTTAGATCCCATTTTAAAAATAAAACTATTTTTAGTTTAGGTAAAACTAAACATTTAATGTTTATGTAAAATTTATGCAAATATTATGTAAATCTAATTCCACATTATGCAGCATAATTTATATAATTTGTTTACATTGAAAAAAGAAATAATTTAATTTCATCTTTTTATGTGCACACAGTTCCAAATCGCTAGTGTAAAGTGTAAAATACAACAGTTGTATTATTCATGGTGTAAAAAATTTACTCTAATATGGTGTAAAAAAATAGTGCGTAAAGTATAAATACAATATATTTCCATTTACACTGCCTTGCGTATGTATAAACTTGAAGTTAACTCATAAAGACCTAATAAAAAAACAATAATAAGTTTCCGAATTCATTTGTTTTTATTTACCAACTTTTATGGAAATTTTAAAATTGTTTGTTATTAAAAATGTTGCTTATGCTGTATTATTGCCTTGGAAAACAAGTTTTAACAATTTGTATTCGGCATACAAAATCACCAAAACAAATGCAGAAGGAATTATTATAAATATTTATCATTTGAAACACACGATAACTTATAACTTACACCAAACACATAAAAAGACTGATTATTATATAGTTCCAAAATATGCCGTTATTTAAATTAGTTATAATTTTTAAGTTTTGTAACTGGAAATAAAACATTTATGCATTTTGAAAATTGTATTTGTTATTCCTTTCAACAATTATTTTCCCATTGATTTTTTATAATATATGTATTAATTCTAGTATAGGGGAGAGGCTTGAGCCTTGGGACACCTTCTGCCTTGGGACATTTCAATTAAAAATATAAAGAGTTCGAATTTAATTACAATATTTTTATACAATGTTTAAAATACAAGTTCGAATGTTTCTATCCAATTTTCAATGATGTTTCTTTATTTTATAAGTTTTTATTCGAAAAAATTAAATTTTGCTACCAAAAACGTACTTTTCTACACTTAACATAAAGTGCAATTACTACTGAAGTATTAATAATTCAGTGTTGTTTTTATAAAATACCTGTACTTTATTAAGTTTGGCATAATTCTG
>JABFQK010000308.1:0-10930 GCA_022816885.1 Trissoscelio sp. ZL-2020
TACGTTAGTTAACTACAACTCTGCGATTTGAATAAGTGCTGGTACTCATCTCGTTACTCAAATAGAAATTTCCTGTCTTTGTACACTGTTTGCTTATTTACAGTGTTTCAGTTGCATAAGATATTTTTACCTTTGGGACCAAGACTAAGGATCTTGCAGGAGGCGCGGATATCTGTGTGCAAGGATGCAGTCTACGTCGTATAAATGAAACACTTTGCAACATGCAAAATCAATTCTCTTAATCTAAAGACTGATATCTCACAAGAAAAATTCAAAGCCTGGATAGAAATGTCTTTGCTCAATTTTTATAGAAAATATTAATAACTACAAATAAGTCTATTCTTATATTGTATCTTAAAGTAATGAAATTTGTTGACTGAATATTGCCAAAGTATTTTATATATGCTCTTAAAATAACACGATAATTTATTTAAAGTTGAGTCTTCATTTCTTATATTAATTTTGTAAACTAAGTATTATGAAATAATTAATTTGATCATACAGTATGTACTTTTAAAGTAAGAAGTTAAGATTCAAAAATAAAAATGTAGACAAAATTATCTAAAGTGTTAAATTTGTCAGATAAATTTCTCTACACCACATTGCTTCATCTATGTATAATTCAAATTTATGTTAAACGCTTTTCCCTGAAATAATACTTTTATCTCGATTTTAGTTGACACAATTTTATGATTTATGTATTCAAAACACAGATATTTTTGTTATTCTCAAGTGAAAATGGTTTTAAAAAGTATTGTATCATAATACAAAAATGTATATAAAAATAATTTCAAATTACCTCAATTGTAAAATATGTTTAATTCTAATTTAAAATGTATGAAACATGAAAAAATATGAGTAATATTTTGTTTAATATAAGTTATATAAATGTGAAAATAAGAATATACAATTAATAACTAATGCATAACGCGTTCATTTTTTAATGCAAATATTATACAAAGACTAGTCGAATTTTGTATGAATAATTATCAAATTTAACATTCAAATTTAAAATTGTGCATTCAATTTTAATAACATTTCAAAAATTGCATAAACAAGAACATTACTTTATTCAAAACATACATTACTCTAAATTTTGCAAATTTATTATTGCATATGTTTCGTTTGGTTTATGAATAAATTAGCAGGTTAAAACTGTATTTCAAAGGACTGTGTCATAAATAATTGAAAAATAAACATGAAAATATCAGTTTTATTAACTCTGCGTTATATATTTATAATTATATCTCTTTACATTTTTGCATATTTAAAAGCTATTACTTTCAATAAATGAAGATTCAACTTTGCACAAATATTGCATTTTTAATATGATTTCAAATAAAAATAACATACAACTCAAATAATGTTTTCATGAATTATTAATTAAATAAATAAACTATTAAATCTTTCATGAAGCTTATAAAACAAGCAACTACATGTTATTTTTCATTATAAATGTATATATAGTTTATTAATTCATAAGAAATATATAGAAATTTAGATAATTAAATCTTTTAAAACTAACTAATTCTTTTCGATAGAAATTTATTATTAGAAAATTATAGCTGTCAAGAATTTAATATAGTTTCAAAATATCCTTTTTGCTGGTACACATTTCATTAACGACAAAGCAAACGCATATTATTTTTCTATCTGG
Organism: Trissoscelio sp. ZL-2020; assembly: GCA_022816885.1. Classification (NCBI taxonomy): domain Eukaryota; kingdom Metazoa; phylum Arthropoda; class Insecta; order Hymenoptera; family Scelionidae; genus Trissoscelio; species Trissoscelio sp. ZL-2020. The sequence goes on from JABFQK010000308.1 coordinate 1,658, forward strand.
GCATTAATTATTTATAATAATAAGAAGTCAACCACCACAAAGTATCTCATGACACCTGAAGAGGTTCGGTTCTTAATAATTTTAATGTAAATAGTGCTTAGCGGTTCAAAGGGAATGTTATACACCGCGACTGAGACATAATTTTATGAGCTGCTCGGTTATCCAAGGAACGCCGAGATGAAAGAAAGCGCAAGATATTTGCCAAAGAGACATAGTCGTGGAATCAAGTTTCAAATCGAAATTTTACGCTGATACGTAGCGCGTGTAATTTCATTAGAGGATTGCACTGAAAAGGAGTGAAAAAAAGAAAAAAATAGGATGTTTTAACAAATGGAATTTTAAGTTATTAATTGTGATTGGTTTGTTAATTGAAACAAACGCAGGCTTTTTGGGACTTGGTTGCAAGATTATTGACGCCGAGTTGGTATCGGAGGAGGAACTCATGAACAGCCGGGTTAATGGTTTTTTTTGTTATCACAGCGCCGCTGATAAATCGCTGTCACATGTGACTGACAAAAAACATGCTTCTTCCTCCGACATCAACATTGTACAGAATAAAAGTACATATATATGTTTAATTTTATTATCTACTTTTCTATTTCAAATATCGCAAGTATTTGATTATTAATATTATTATTAATATTATTTTGTTGTTAACTTGCATATTTAATAAACTCACGAGTTCAAAATGATATATTTGTGTTGACAATTATTGATAAAACCTGTATCCAAATTAAAACGTATTTATTACTATTTTATTATAATTAAATAATTTCTAAGTACATATTTTCATTATGATACCATTTTTATAGTAATTAATAATATTTTACTTTTAACTTCTATAATATTTAATCCAGATAATTTCTAAACGTTCCAAACGTATTTACACATATTTATCAAACCGTTCGTTTTTTCAGATAAACACGTTCAGTCATTTAACTCTATCCTGTCCAAGTTACACAGAAATAAATCAAACCGCTCATAAATCCGCCAAGTTTATGCGAAGAAAGGGACTACCACATTTCATCCACCTATTTGGAATATGACACCACGTCATCTATATCGGGAATGCACTTTCCATTAATAAAACACGAAAATGCACCATGAAGAAAAATTTGGATGCGCAAATTTAATGCCGCGTTTAGAAAAATCGATGGAAGAACTTTGTGCTCTTCATAAAATGCACAGCGATAAATATTCAAAGGAAGAAGCAAAAAAGGAAACAAAAGTGGACGACAATTTCGCGTGCAACGGCACGAAAACGGCTTCGTCGTTTGCGACGATTAATTTGATTATCTTTACGTCGCCTCATTTCTCACGAGAGAATAATCGTCAATTGAATAATCGTACACGAACTGTTATATGGGTACCAAGATATGTCTGCTGTTCATTGTAAATGATGTGTTTATGCAGCCTCTAATCTCCATTATTTGAGAACGACAATGAACCAATTATTCACGTCCACTAAATAAATCTTCCTATTTTTGCTATGACATAGTTTCGCAATGAAACCTGAACCACTTTCCACGCGAAATCGGAAGACAGGCAATAAGAAATAGGGGATAAGGACAAATTTGTCCGACATAAAGTTATTATTCTCGTAACTTTTGCAAATTTATTTGAATACTTTTGAGATTTTTTTGTCAGTTTTATTTATATCTCTCTATATAATAAAAATAAAATGATATATAGTAACTATCTATATAATATTTTTGTAATTATTTGAAATAATTAAAGTTAAAGCAGGGGGTGAATTTTTGTTAGTTATGTATAATTTGTAAATAAAGTTTACGAAAGAAAAGTGATTCGGAAATATTATTCGAAAACATGCAATTGTACACTGTTAAAAAAGTCTATACAGTGTTAACCTGCCTTCCTGTAACGTATTCCAGTGTATAACATCATTCAGTGTAAATATAAAACTCTCCAGTGTAAAATGTCACACCATCCAGTGTAAAATATAACACCATCAATAGTGTTAACCCATATTAACACTTTCCGGTGTTAATTCAACACTACCATTTTAACAGTGTACAATTGTGGTCAATCAATTCTAAAGAGAATTGTTTAGCCAAGACCGCGTTACATTTTAATACGGCGAAAAGTGCGAACATAAGTCCGTTTACACTCAAGTGTTCGTGATCCTGGTCGTTAATTACAAAAAGAAAAGAGCGAAGTGTACGTTCTCGTAACAGTTTTCGTGAGCTTTTTTGACGCGTTAGCGAACGAGCGCGCTGTCAACTTTGATAAGACGACTCGGTTGATTAAAGACCGTAATTTCATCCGTCTTGAAATCAATTGAAACACGCCACGCACGAAAACGTAAACTCGCCAACTGCTTCAAATCCATTATAAAACTTTAATTATATCATACTTATAATTTAATTAAGAATAATTTTCAATATAATAATTATAAACAGTAATTAAACATCTTTTATTTATAAAAATGTGTACACATTCTAAATTAATTACTGACCGAAGAAAAAAAAGTATCTATATTTTTATCTCATCTGCTGAAATAACAAATAACATAATATTCTGTATCTTTCAATACATAGAAACATTTTTCCTTTTAGATATTGGATATTCCAAAGTTCCAACATCATTTTTGATCATTCTCTCTGAAATTACTTTTTCATTATTTTTTATCATGTTTTTGTAATAAATTTGATCACCAAATGTTGTTTGCATTTTTTTCACAGTTAAATTCATCTAAAATATTACATTAGAAAATGATACTGTAATCTTATCTCGTGAAATAATTGCTTAATACGGAAAAAAGAGACAGATGGAAAATGAAGCGTTGATCTAATCAATAATGAGATTGCATTCAGAAATTTGTAATTAAACATCAAAGACAGTTTCCCTGGAGAACAATAAATAATGATATCCATGTACAAGTGGTTTCAATTGCGTCTTTTAATTAAATTAATTTAATTGAAAGCGTTTGAAAGAAACGCTTGAAATTATATAAGAAGATGGGAATTACAAAAAAGAAATAAATAAAAGCTGAGATATGAGTTGCGAATTGGGACGCAGTGAAACTGGAGCGGTCACCTCAATTTAAAATTGTCTTGGTAAATGCGGGAAATCACGTTTAAGAGGAGTTGAGGGAATAAAAGAATTATCGACACGTATACTGCGTCGTTAATAACAAAATAGGAAAAGGAAGCGATTAATGTAAGTCACCGCAGCTTCCAAAGTTCATGCACGATAAAATGAGATGATATTTGTTATTCCTGGGAATTGAGACAAGAGTAATTATATGACTAATCGTGTGAAAAAGTGAACTCGGAAATCGTGACAAATTTATCGTTATAAATTCACTTATACGAATAATTATTTTAATTGAAACACTCGGCGCGCTGCGCGACACCATTGCGCTGTTTTTATTTTGATGTATGAATACAAATTGCACCACTTTGCTTTGCTTTAAGTTGCCCATAATTCGTAAGGCTAAAATATTGCGTAAATTTTTCACATAACAAGTGCACAAGTATTTGTTAAATTATTCTCTTGAATGTAGAAAAAATGTCTTTAAATCACAGATAATGGTGGTTGTTATGTATTAAAGAATACATTTTTATTTGTTAATGAAAATTAAATGTTTAAATATTACAATTTCAAATTATATCAATTTAGTAACTTTAATTCCAGTTAGTATAAATATAATCCGAATTGATAAGGGTTTTTTTAATTTAACCCTTTCAAGCAATATATTAAAGATTTCTAGCAACAAATTCAAAAAATAAAATAGTTTTTTATTCATTTGTAAAGAACTATTGAAAATATGACTATTTTTATAAAATTACTACACTTTTGCACGTACTGTAAAGTTACTAAAAAACTGTAAAAAATGTTGTATAAGAATATTACATAATAAAAATTGACAAGTAAATTGATCTGAAAATGTAAGAAGAAATCCAATTATTAGAATTATAAAAAAGCACAATAAAAACAATATAAACGTTTATATTATTTATTTACTCTAAGAAAATGAATATTTAAACAACCTTATTTGTTCTATTGTTTTCGACAGGTACTTTTAGAGATATAGAAAAAGTACTTTATCCTGTCAATATACCTGTGTCTTCATTTTATAAATGAAGACTTTTCTACTTTAGCACTGACATCAAATAACGTGATTGGTCGCTACACAATGAAAACTACAAAGTCAGGAGTAAGTTCTGAAAAGCGCTGAGCTATCTCAGTCCTCAATTGACCTATGCTCCACCCCGTCTCTTATCTTGCTCCACGAGCGAACGTCGCGTCGCATTTCTTTCATTTAGGTCCAAACCACTCGAGGATGACGACCAAGTGTGTATTTGCTGTCGTTGCTCTGCTGTTCGTTTCGGCGGCTTACGCTGAGGTCGTGCAATTCCGAGGATGCCCGACAGATCGTAAGTAATTAATTAAACTGTTTCTTAATTAAACCTTTTATTTAGACATACTAAATCATTATATCAAGAAATAATGCATTATCTGCAATTTTCATTAATTTACACGGAAACAATGAGGGTTCAATAAATAATTTCCAGACATTAATGAGTGATCTACGAAAAAATTGAATTGTTTATTAATAACTGATTTCTTCAAATTTCTCACCAATTTTTAAACATTAATGACCAATTTCCAAAAATAATTTAACAATGTGAAGAATTAATATACAATTCAACATTGTTTGTATTTTCCGTGTATTATTAAGTATAAAAGAAAAAATCATAAATATATTATTAAATAGTTCTGGATAATAATAATTTTAAAAATAATTTATTTTTCATTAATTATTATTCCTATAACAATCTGTGGATATTATTTTTAATTTACCTTGACCTGAAGACATTTTTATTATTTTTAAAAATATGAAATCTTGATTTTAAATGCTGAAATTATACTTTTTACTAGTTTTATATTTGATATGCTTTCTTTTAATTATATTACTTTCGATTTACTATTTTAAGGTTAATAAATATTTTTAAATTTGTATAAATATTTAGAAATATAATTTGTAAATGTTTTTATAAATCCTTTATTCAAGTAAATTGTTTAAATAACGGTGGATATTTTTCATTCTTAGTTACAAAACATTTTTGTATTGTTTTTGTGCATGCAATTTACGTTTCGTTAAGTTGAAATCAACTCCATACGATTATCGCATAAAACTACGGTTTCTCATATCCATTAATCCAATAAAACTACATGACGTAAACTATATACAAAGCGTGGCTGTGATATTGTCATTTTATATGGTTGACCGAAATTAGACAAAAAATGATGTACGTACAAAAAATGAATTTTTCATTTACTTGGTGTATTATAAAATTATTCGGTATATTATTTAAATAAATATAATAGTAGGAGAGATAAAGTTAAAATTCATCAATTAGGAAGATTAAAAATAAAATAAGAAAAATATAATTATATTCCCATTATAAAACGTTTCTATTAAATTAATCCACATTAAAAAAAGTGTATGATCCTGGCCAATCTAACAGATAATATCATTAATTAATTTTTAATATCTAATTTTGAAATGAAAAACAAAGTAATTACATTATAAATTGATTGAAGTATTATTTTATTTTAAATGTTTTATTTTATGTCTTTTCAATTATTAATAACTTTCAATTTATAATAAAGTACGTATAATTTAATATATGATTTTGAATTCAAGAACATTCCTTTCATCAATTAATAAATTCGTAATACAAATTATCACTGTATAAAATCAAGCAAAAATAGAAAACATATCTGAAATTACAAACCCAATTTAATTACACAAAAAAAAGACACTTGAAACCATTTTTCTTTTTTTTTGTCCGATGTACAAATTCCTACCCAGAATGCACGCGTCAGTACATTGTTTTCACAGCGTTAAGCAATTGCTCTTTTTCGGCACATTTTTGCCAACTATCGATTTTTAATATGGCAAAGTCCAATGGAACAAATAAAGAGGAAAAAATTACCCTGTCTCTCCAAGTAAATTTTGTTAGTGATGTCTTTGTTGCCAGTGAATTATTTTTTCTGCACTGAATCATTCGCTAAACTGTATATCTGATGAACAATTTTAGAACAAAACTGGTTAGTCTTGTGGACCATCGAATTTCACGCAGTATATATATAAATATTGTTTTTGACGCTTTGCATATGGAAGAGCAATTATTATGTCGACACGTTTTCTCTGTCGATGAATGAGATTTCGCACAATGCGTGTCATTTATCACAGCGTTGCGATTTTCATAATGATAATTCAATGAGCAAGCCGCCGTAACACGAGTTCAATCCACGATGACAAATAACACATTGACCCGGCATGCAATTTAATAGTGTTATCAAACCCAGCTCATCAGTTTATAAATTTCTAGCTTAATAATTTTTGATCGCGACAGAAAATTACAAAGAACAATATTCACTGAATATTGATTTTAATCATTTTTGAGTATGAATAAATTCATTTTTCGTGCTTTTTAACATCATTTTTGCATTTTATAAGCATTAATTGAAAACTAATAAGGTTGAATAATTAGTAATCAATAGCGCTTTCAGGTGAGATTCGCCCTTTAATGATTTCAAGAGTGAGTTGATACTTTGTCGCGTAACAAAAAGTCATGACAAAAAAGTCGTTGCATTACTCCGATTAATCGAGTTTGCCTTAGATACATACTCAACGTAAACGAAATTTTCAGTGTAACTCGGTTGAACGACAAACAACGTTAACTAGAAAGAAAAAGTTTGTTCAACATTCATTGGATTTTGCAACTTTTTTGGCTAAAACAAAAATCGGAAATTGTGCCTCTAAAACAAGTTTTTATAAATCTTTTAAACAAAAAAAATCTTTAAATTAAATTTTTGGAAACTAAACAATACTTTTAGAGAATACAAATAAAAAGATGTAAAAAATTATGCAATAAATAATTTTGATAAAAATTTCAACTGGAATAAAGCAAATAAATGTTGGAATTATTCAAGAGTAAGAGCTGAAACTTAAAAACAAGATTTTTACTCCAACAGAATGTTGACATAAATTTTTTAGTACATCTTTGCAACGGTATTTACGCAAATGTCTTAGGATCTGTTACATTTTATAAACAAGTTTCATGTAAAGAAGCTTTTAAATAAATATAACAAAATAGTGCAAAAGTAATGTCAAAGAAAGACATTTTTACCTCCTTTGGGTTCATAACATATTATTTTGACCTATTTTTGAACATTACTTTCTCATATTACATATTTATGTTACGTAACATGAAATTTCTATTTAATAAAGGTTAGCTTCCATTAAATTTAATTTAATTAAAACCAGTTGAAATTCAATATAATGTACTAATAAAGAAGTCCTTCCATATAAAAAGTAAAATAGGACAACAAAAATACAAAATTATTATGAAACCTGCAACCAGAAATAACGCACTCGTAAAGACGACAAAGTAGACATACGCGTTTTTATATGAAACAAAATTTCATTTAAATGTAAGTGTCCACTTTGACCATATCTTTTTAGTGGCATTTAATTTGATCCCTTTTTATTTTCAGCAAATGCGCCAGTTAACTGCACGATACACGAGGTTCGCGTTGAGCCCTGCAAAGAGGCAGAAAATGGGAAACCCTGTAAATTAAAGCGAGGTTACAATGCTAGTATTAGCTTTGATTACACGCCGAGTAAGTATAACAGTTAACTGTACTTATTGTAAACCTGATCCCTTTGATTTGTTTTAGATTGAAAATCAAGCGAGTAAGAAAAACTGATTACGCAATCTACGCAAAACTTTTTCCATTAAGGGATTTTACATATTACTGGCGGAAATTTCATTATTTTTGCAAATTAATTTTTACGAGCTTCAGTCTCTTCAGTCTATTCTCTTTATTACAAGACCGATTAAATACATTATGAAGATTGTTTATAGACGTTTTATAACATTTTTCATACGGTACATAAAAGCAGAACAAATGAACTCAAACAAATGTTATTATTTTCTTTTTAATTTCCTCATTTTATGTCATGTTTATAAATGAATGTTGAACAATATTTAGTTTACATAATTATAATGTTAGTTAGAGTAATTAAACATTTTATTTCAACAAAATAATTAGTTATTAATTTCAACGTCTTTACTTCATTTAATAAACAGAATGATTTATTAAGAGTTAGAAGACTTGCTTAAAGCTTGAATTGAATAATGAATGATAATATTTCTACAGATTTCCAAGCTCAGACTTTGGAAACTAGAGCATACTGGACCAATCAGGTGGCTGATTTAGCTTTCCTTGGTATGGACTCAGATGGCTGCAAAGCAACTAAGTGTCCTTCTGTTCCTGGCCAAAGAACAACCTACACCATTAATTTGCCAATTGCAAAATCATATCCTGCGGTAAGAAAATACAAATCACTTAATACTTAAACTTTACAAAATTTTTTTAATTGTTTAATTTGTTTTTAATCATTTCAAATTACTTTAAAGATCTACAATATTTTTATAATTATTAAAATTATGATTAACATACCAACGAAATTTAAATTTTTAAAAGTTGAAGAATAAACAACCTTATATGTAGTTAGTTTTTGAGTTCAGTACTTCTACTTTGATAAATAGCAGGGTATTTAAATAATGATGTACATCTACAATGACCCAAACTTGTTTTCAAAGCGAAAGATCTTGCGAACTCTGTAATTAAACTTGGGATGTTGCTTTTTCAGCGGCAATTCGACGTGAAGTGGCGACTGTGGAATCCACAGGACCAGGAATGTTGCTTCATCCATCAAATTAAGATAACTAAATAAGGGACTAAAAACTAACATCCATTACTCGTCACGTCTAGAAAAGAAAAGAAATGTTAAATTATCGAAGAAGTTTCACTCGCACTTTCAAAATTTAATTTTATGTGTAATTTACGATAATGGTACTGTAGATATTGGATTGAACATTCAACATAATTTAAGTACTGTAACTTATCGAAATATCTTCACTATTTCATAATATTTAATAAAATTATCTTCTTATAATGTGTGTTCCATTTGTATTGCATTGTTTTATAAACCCTTTTTGGGATTAAACGAAAATTTTTCAGATTTTACATAAATAAAAATTATAATTTGTATTATATATATACAGGGTGGTCCAGACCACCCGTACACCCCAAATATCTCAAAAACAAAGCATCCTAGCAAAAAATTTTCTGAGTACAACTAACCGTGAATTAAAGAGCCCTAATAGATGGCGCAATCAGTTGAGCCATAGAAGGAGCTGTAGTAGGCTAAACTGACATCAACTTTTT
>JABFQK010000309.1:0-10927 GCA_022816885.1 Trissoscelio sp. ZL-2020
GTTTGTTCATCGATTGAACAAGGCATTCATGTGATCTTTCCGGAGTTTCCAAAATAAATTCTTTTCATTTTCTTATTGAATTAAAGAAAATGAAAATTTGTAAGTTTATATGGAATATGATCATATTGTAATAAAGCAGTTATTTTTAATTACTTCATTACTTAATTTTTATCTTACTTTTTATTTCACTTTTAGCGCTTTTTTAAGTATATATATATATATATATATATATGATATAATAAAATGCAGGGTTGGGGAAGTTAATGAAAAAAATTAACTTCGTTAAGTTAACAGTTATTGTCATATTTGTTAACTAAGTTAAGTTAAAGTTACCCAACAAAATTTTTAACGAAGTTAAGTTAATAGTTAGTCTACATTAGGAAAAGTTAAAAAGAAGTTAATTTTTTTTATAAAAATTTAACTGTTTTCCATATATTAACAAAAATTATTACAAATAGAAGATAATGTAATTTTTATACATTTTTGTAAATTTTTTCACTCGTATAATTGATTAAGGGGGCATGGACAACTTTCAACAGATGTGGGGGGGGGGGGTTTCTAATGGTTTTTATATGTCAATAAAATTGAAATTGAAGTTGAAAGTGTGATTTATAATACACAAAAAACCTGATACTATTGTGATTTCCCGTTTTTGAGAAAAAAAACTTGATATAGTGATTTTGCAGCATTAAAATCAATGATTAATAACAGCTTGAAAATCTAAATGTGTTTCTTTTGTGATGTTGTGCTACTCAGGTCAAATCACATTTAATATTCATTTCGACAGTAATAATAGATATTTTATGAAAATAACACAACAATGTCAATTATTATAATGCTGGTGATAGCATTATGTTTGAAATAATTTCTTCTACACAAAAATAGTTGTTTTTGATTTTAATTAAAATTTTTAAAATAGTGTTAAAAATTAATTATTCAATTAAAAAAGTTAAAAGTTGATGAATTTTTCTAACTAAGTTAAGATAAAAGTTAACAGCACAACCATGATTATTATGATATATTAAAAAATTTTATGCACATATTTGTTAGAAATATATTTCAAAAATTGCGCGCTCTGGCAGAATTTAAATTAGTTGACACAACTGTTTATTTTAGTAACAATCTATATAACTAAAATTTGTAAAAAATCACTCAATTAAAATTCTTAGTTATTCAAAGCAAAGTAATTAAGATGCCCACTTTAAAGATACTAGTTGTGCATGAATTCTACTAAGCAAGAAATAAAGCTTTATACCCAACTAGACATTTTAGTTTATATAATTGAAATCCCTTAGTTTGAATAAAAAAATTATGATTTAAATTATTGTCCTCTCTCGTTTATTTACAAATAACTCCTGATTATAAATGAGTGTTTAAAATAATCCTTTTATTCTTTCTAATGTATTTGTAATAACATAGGAATAATCTGTAAATCACATAGAACAGTGACATGTGTTCAACTTTGACAAATTAATTGTTAGTAAATTTTTAGTAGACTATACTAAGTCATTGATGTTTTGTAGTTTCTTATTGAAAATTAGTTGCAATAACTAAAAGTATACGAAAAATTTCTCTTAGTGTGTTACTTATTGATCCCTATTGCTAATCGATACATTTACTTTATATTGTTTATTTACATTTATGAAATAAACTCAAGAAAATATAAAACGTAAATAATAACAATTGATTGAATTCATTTATTTTTGTCTATAAAGGTATGAAAATAATACCTCAACAGAACTAAAATTATACAAACAATTGTAAAACAAGTTCAAAACGTTTTATGGTCAAAAACGTTTTACAAACTTTTTTAATTCTGATTCCGTTAGGGTAGTTTTAAATAATTCAAGTTTATTAAGCGTTTTAAATTTTTCTTTGTATTATTTGCAAATCGTAAAAACCCAGATTTGAATCATTTTAATATTAAAAATTGTTAAAAATTACAGGTGCACAATTTTTTGTCTGCAAAGTTTATTAATGCCGTGCGATAAAAAGCGTTCAAATTGTTTAGTATCATCTATCGTTGATTGAAACGCGCGTATATTTATTATTGTGTCAAGGCGGAAATATATAAACGCTTTTATCACGCGGCTCAGTTTTATACGCCACATATTTCGTTATTTTTCAAAACGTCATAAGAGAGATATCGCGGTTCGCATAGGATATATTTTATCAATCGATCGTATCGCATTACACTCTAACAACTCTCCTACTTGACGGTTTTTTTTTTGATGGGGAAGGGTGGGTCAATCATCGGTTCACTTTAATGCAGAAGAGCGCAGCATCTCGCTTATAATACAAATATTTGATAAAATGCCGCGACATCATTTTTGATGGCTGAAAGGGTGTGAAAAGTTGATGGAAAATAAAGGTCACTAATGCTATCTTGAGTATTACGAATAGTTTGTCACGTGTCGCATTATTCCGATGTAAAAAATAAATTAAACGAGCACACAGAGAAACATTTAGGTGAAATTAAATAATTGAATTAGAGTGACGACGGGACATAAAAGTTCCATTGTACGTGAAGTACACTGTTGCCTCTATTTTCCGATTCGCTTCAATCATTAAGACGAATCTACTTGAACTTGACAGTATCAACTGTGTCCAGTAAACACTGATCCGATTCAACGGCTGCACAGAGCACGTTCACTGCTTATCTTTCGCTGCAAAAAAAGCTGATCAAATTCAGATGGCCATGCGCTTTCGATGTATTTATGTACTGGATGCTGCTGTCAGGTGGAAATGACGAGCCAAGAGCATAATTTATGATGCGCCAAATTTTTGATCATGCATCAATGCTGAATTTTATTTATTATGAAATATATAACATGACGCATATAATCAATAACTTGTAATTAATAATAATAATAATAAAACGCAGTTCGGAAATTGAAAATTAACAATTAATCCTATTTCTTCGTTTCTCTTATTTATTTTTTTTTATTTTATTTTCTTTATTTATAATCCGGCTGGTAGCCATTACAGGATAACAATATAAATACAATTTATCGACGATAGCAATAGTTTTAATTTGTTTCATTGTGAACTGATGTTTCTAATTTGCTTCGTTTAATTCAAATATGTGCAGTAACATGCGAAATACTTCTTATTTTTATTTTATTATATTTTTATATATATTGTTAATGTTGTGAACAGGCTCGCACACAGGATTTAATCCTCTGTGAAATAGCGAAAACTAGGTCTAAATGTAAATTGTAGATGGATCTACGTATATGTAGAATTTACAAATAATCTTTCATGTATCTGCATTGTAGATATGTGAAAGATTATTTGTAATGAAACTCGTTATATGTATATTCTATATACTGCCTGTAAATAAATAAATAAAAATAAAATAACATAAATAATAACTATATAATAATAACAATAAAAATAATAATAAAAATAATAATAATGACTTTACAATGACTATATATAAATTTACAATAATTATATAATACCTACAAATAAATTCAGATAATCAATAAATAAGTAATATAAATATAAATTGGCATAAAGTGTACATTTCAGGAAATTTCCGATTTTACAATCCATTATTTGCATGAAAAATAAATGTATAAATTAAAATAAATAGCATATAAATAATTTGTTTTTACAAGATATTGTACGAGCAATTTTTAATTAATTTTAATATTTACATTGTTAAATTATAAAGCAATAAACCTTTTCATCACTATAAATGTGAAAACCATTTATATTATCAACTTCAATCAATCTTTTTGAAGTGTATTTTTCATACAAAGACCGACTTATTTATTGTTGATCATTTTTCATTGATAATTTGCCACTACTTAATTTTTCCGAAATCCTCCAAAGATGATTTCAGACTAAATCAAATAAAAAATAATATTACCATGAATTAAAGCGTAAACAAATTTATTTATAATTTGCAACGCAAAATGTACTTTTAATAGCATCTAATTTGCATAACTTCGTAAAAGTTATTTATTTTCCAAGCTTTGCGCCGTTCTTTATTGGAAGAAAATTTACAGTGAATGTTGTGAAGATAAATATAAATAACGCGGAGCAATGTTTGACAGAAGCGTAAGGTCGGTGTGTAAGTCACGATGCGAGAAAGAAAGCTTTGGTGCCAAATAAGAAGATTGCTCGCTTTAAACAGACTACTTTAAATTTCGCGAGCAGCCAGACACTCTAATGAAATTTTTCTTTGAAAGCAATCCTAGAATTTAGCGCAAACACACCGGCGAACTCGTGTCGCAAATTATGAAAACAGCCGTGTCGAATTCAACGTTTTTCTTTTATTAAAAAGTTGGAAGTCTGTACAACAATTTTTTGCGAGTTCAAATTCGGCCTGAAATAAATTGAGTTACGAAAAGAAGCGCAATTTCTCATATTCGTACCTAATACATCAAGCGAACCGAAAAATAATGCTACCTTAAGCCTCCCAGTTTGGCTTAGTTTCCTTTCGAAAATCTCTCCGGACATTATCTCCATCGATCCAGATTGATTGAGTAATTCAGTCCTAACTGGCGATTTTTGACCGTCATTTCGATATTGTACTTTTGTACTTCGATATTCCAGCTTTGTTCTCTCGGTCTTCATTTTTTATGCCTTTCTCAGACTGACAACACGTTTACCACTACTACTGAATGTAGTCGTTTTACGAACAAAATTGATGTCCTCGTTGAAATATCGCTAGTGTTGCCTCCAAACTTTATTGAAACGTCTTTCAATAACGCCATTAAGCCCGCCTTTTATTATCATTATCAAACTATTATCTCGATAATAATGGTCGTAATTGGTCAACTCGTAACTGAACTTTACTACCACACTGACTTATTAATCAATGATCGTCATAATTATTTGCAACGAGTTCGGCTGTATGAAATTATAATTCGCCATCAGACCGTTTTGTAACTTAATCGAGAATAAACCGCAATTTACGCGAGCTTGTTTCATGAATCGTGTTAAATGCGAAAAGTTTGCCACCCATTTTCAGAGCTCTCGATGCCACTTTCAAAGTATTTCCGGCTTCGTTAAGCACCACGGATGGCTCACAATTAAAAGATCGTTGGATAAAGAGCGCGAGTCATTTAAACATAACTTTGCAAAATCGATACCTCTCAAACTATATTCACGATGGCTCAAAAAAAAGTGTCCAACTTCAGATAGAATTACGATCATCGTAGTCAATATTTTTTAACGCGATCGTAAAATCCGCGAATCACTTCTTCGTTTTCACGCAACGATTCGTACAATTACGAGCTTACTTTTATGCTTAATCGTAAAGTGGTTTGCGTTGTTCTTGCCATTACAAAATTATTTGTTGTGTTCTTAACATGAAAAACTGTATTTTTGGACAAACTTTTGGCTGCGCTCCAGAATGTGTCTCAGCACTATTGACATTTATTTGGACCATTTCAATTACACAATTACATCTTTACGTTTGTGAACTTTTTATAGAATTTGCAGAGCTGCTTTTACTCGAGAAACAAAATCAGTTGAAACTTAACTTTATTGGAAACATTACTTTCGTTTATTTTCGTGTTGATACTCATACAATTGTATGTATTTATGCGCGGAATAATAGTGGAGAATTTGTAACAGTAGACGTTTTCAAATATCATTTCAGCTATCGATTATCAATTGTTTCTGTAACTGCAACAACAAAATTTGAAGCAGTATCAGATAATCAGTGTAATTTGGCAAATTTGTTAACAAAATTAATTTGGGAAAATGGGTATTTTAGTTTAACTTGATTAATAAATGATTGTATGGTTAGGGAGAACGATAGAAAGCACGATGTTAAGCAAGAAAATGTATATAAACCAATTTCATGCATCAAAGTTTACAGACTCAAAGTTCTTACATGTGATATGTATCTATTGAATACAGCTTTAGAGAACGTAATTCATCGTATGATGAAAACATGGCTCACATAAGGTAATAATACATACAATGCGCTCAAAGGATTAAATTGTCTTAATAAATTACTTGTGGGTTACGGTAAGGTGAAGTTAAGGTGTACCGCAAGTTGAAAGCGGACACTACAGCGCAACGTCGTTTAACTTCAGCTGTCATCCAATTACTTGTCTAATTGTTTTAGGTGTGTGTACGGGAAAGTTAAGATCAAAATTGATATTGTTTACATAGCTTAAAATATTTGTGTCTTTTGTCAAAACAGTATGCATTTATTACATCTATTGCATAGACTAAATATATAGAACAAGGCAAAAATAAACAAAAACAAATGAACTCAGTCAAATGTTAATATTTGCATTTTGTACTATCTTGATTTCACTTCAGATTTATAACATTATAAATGTTATAACAATTTTAAATTCAATAGTTGAATTTTAATACCTTCTTATAAAAAGTATGATTTAATCCGTCATTTTTAATGTTACAGGTGATTTTATACTAAAAATTTTACAAAAATCGTTAAACAAAATTTGCAAAATTGTCGGTAACGACCTCTAAATATTATTGAAATTTAATTTTTTTGTGATAAATCCTCTTAAAACTTTACAAGGATCTCATTTATGGGATCGATACTTATAGCGTTCGAATAAAAAGTACCGGTCATATAAGAATTTGTATGAAAGTTTTTCCCATAATTAGGAAAAATTCTTCCGAACTCGAATTGGGAAACAACGTTCCTAATTCATATTATGAATGCTGAATCCCACGTTTTAGTATCAAAACTATATTCCTAAATATTTCCTAATTTTAGGAATATTTTTAAATGTGGGTCACCCTTTATATTCGAATAGAATTTTGTAAAAATTACACAGATGAAATATTTCATACTTCAAACCAATTATATGCAATTCTCTTTTGAATATAAAAATACATTCAAATCTTTTTAACAAATTAAAATATTGCGATTTACAATAATCTCTATCCATTAATCAATGTGTACTTTAAAATTGGATTTTATGATTATTTTTTAGTGGTTTTATTATAGTTTGACGGAGGTAATTACCTATTGGAAACATAAGAGTTCAATAACAAACACTCAATAACAAGGCTATTATTTTTATTTCCTTTAATCTCTGCGCCTTTGTCGTGATTTTCATTGAACGGGTCTCTAAGCTGGAGTATTAAAAGAGAAATGAAAACCAATTCCGGCAGTTACAATTTTTATTAACGGTTATGAATGATCGTACAACAAAAAATAATAGCTAAAATAAACAGCCAGAAAAGCGTGCTTCACGTTGCACATAGTTTTCAATAAACTTTCTTTCTCTCATCACTTTTGAATAATCGTTAAATATTGCTCGCGCATTCTTCGTAACATTAATTTAAGTAATTTGTTTCTCTCGAGGGCAAAGTCAATGTAATCTTATACAAGTTTTATATTCAACTACCAACTACAAATTTCATATCCTCATTCATAAACAAGAATTTACAAATTCATCAAAGTGAATTTGGAATTTGAAATGAAGTTTATCAAAAGTATTAAATGTTACAAAAATAAAAAAAGTATTTAAATATTGAATTAAGTAATTCTGTTTGTACAAAAAGCTTTGAAATTTTTAACGATTTAGTTTACAGTCGAAAATGTAATATAAATGGAAATTATATGCACATAAAGTAGTGTTTTTAAATATAGAGAAGAATCGCTTTAAAAGCTTATACATTTTGCAAATCTCGCGTGAAAAATAAACAAACAAATATCCACATAAAAAAATGTGGATATTTACTCACTTAAATGCAGGAAAATTAAAAATATAAAACTTTCTGTCACTCTTTAAATAAAAAAAAATGAGTTTATTTCAATTGTGTATTTACTGTCGAATTTTGTGACAAGTTGTCATTCACTTGTTACAGTAATTCATTCAGAAAGTGATAGTTGCATTTATTGCGCACGACCGAATTATCGTCTTTGATTCCATTCAGTAGATTGTCGGCCAACTTCCCGAGTATTATTTCACATTCCTGACTCGGCCCTTCACCTTCAACATTTCTCCATCAATCCGAAATTTGCGACTACACATTAATTGCTTACATTAACACAATTGTGCATAGGAAATTCTATTAGACCAATTTCATTACATACTCGCAGTTCAGTTGAATAATGTTCAGTCACTTTCAAAGCAAATTAAACCATTATTGATCTATCAAAAAGCGTAAAATTGAATTTGATAATTGACAAACTCGCGGTGCGTCGCAATAATTTGAATTGTTTTCAAAGCAATCAGTTAACGCAAACATTAATTTCCAGCAAATTTGCTTCCGTTAATGATTTCCAAGTTGAAACAGAAAACTCGAAGTCAATTAACTGATTCGAGAGTACTCTTGATCAACATAAATAAACATCTACGAAGATGTTTTGCCAACTTTTCTCACGCCTTCTTTTGCATAGCAAGTGTTTCATGTAGAGGCCCTTTATGCTTCGATTAAAGTAACTATAATTGGGCGCTGAGTGTTTTCATCAGTTGAACCAACTTTCCTTAGGTCATCCATCAATCTGTCTAAATATCGCGTGCGTGTCAAACAATCTTTTGAATTACGTTCTTGTACTTTTGTGCAAGAAACTGATTCATTTATTATTGAAGAGAAATCTTCGAAACTGAAGTTTTATCTGAAATAAAAAAGTGATTAACCGATCAATTAAATAAAATATCTTCGTGGATTGGAAAATTGATGCTCCTTTTTTTTACTTACGGTCGGTTTTACCGCGTAACGTGATTTATATGCAATTTTTTACACGATGGACTGCAGTAACATTGCCGAACGTTATGGCTAATTCAACTGTATATCTCTTTCAAGCGTATAAGAGGAGACATAAATCTGAAAGATAACGCTCTGTATCTATCGCTACGCATCTATATAAGCAAGGGAAACTTCATTATGGATAGACTTTTCACGTACACACCAGCGAGTCAATGAAACATAATCAAACGCATAAAGTGTTGAATGAAAATATCGCACATGAAGCGTCGTAAAAAGTATTCTCAACTGCTTAACTTAATGCAGCGATATTGGCAGTAAAAGTGATTACATTTTGATCCTCATTTTTCCGAAAGTTACTCCTCACGCCAACTTTTTATCGCATTTTTTCAACTATAATTTAATTAAAATTGAATATGTAAATCATCCACAAATCTGCGTTATCATCATAATTCTCGCGAGTGATTCAAGCAAAAAGTTTTTTTTACGTTCGTTTTAAGAAACGAGATTCTGCCTTGGGGACTAACGCTTATTTTTCGTACGTGTGATCAACGACAACGCGACATTGGACATACTTTCTGACTTTAAACTGTCGGAAACAACTTTTCCATTAAACAAATTACTTAGCTCAGATTAAAGTTTAACAAAAGTTTTTAATGTAACGACAGACTTCGTAGTAATTGTAAGAATGTTATTATTTACAAATTACTCACAATATAAAAAAAATAAAAACGAAAATTACTTCATTCCTGGTAAAGTGGGTAGTTAGTCATCAAGACTTAAATTATCTTGGTTTTTATTTAACGGAATTTTCAATGAATTGTAACGAAAAATTGTGAAAAACATGAATTGATACAAAAATTATTTTTTAATGAATTTCAATGAAAAATTGTATCGACTTTTACAACGAAATTAGCGGTAAAATGTAAAAATTCACATTGTAACGTTTTTATAACGCAGGAAAATATGAAAATTCTAATTGTAACGGGTTTTACGTTGAAAAGAGGCTGGGTATTTTTAAATATAAATTATAAAGATTTTTATATTGAATTTGACGAAAAAAATATAAGTTGCAAAATTTAGCACTTTTTAAATTGTAATTGCATTTTATATTAATGATTATATAGTTTATTGCATCCCTATCTCATATTTATACTTCTTCTTCTTTTTACTATTGCGTATGAATAGTGATATAAAATGGACATGGCACGCGCTGTTTGAATTTAATTAATATAAAAGATAAAGAGATATATCAGTGATATCCATCGAAATAGATTTAAATGTATAAAAATACACTAGAATAGATGAAAATTAGAAATAGATTAAAATAAATTAAACTGGTAAACTCTTACTTTATCTGATTTGATTCATTGCTTGAAGTCACGATTTTTTATCGTGATTATGATATAAATCAAATTCAATATTTAAATTGAGATAAAGTTTATTCATCGGTATTCCCCAATAATAAACATTTTTTTGCATATAACGTTTAATTTATTATGTTCAATTCGATTAAAGAAAATTAAAATTAAATCCAAATAAATGATATCCTATTTTTTACTTATTTGGAGAGATAATTTGAAGTTTCTTTTTAAGAATCATTGAAGCGCAGAAAAATTCGAAGTAAAGAATAATTTTTTACTTTTTAATTGCTCAACTTGTATAATTAGGTGTAATTAAGGTAAATTTCGAAAGAATTTTTAGCGGTATATATTTTAATAATTTAAATAAATTAAAATCCTTAACTGGAATTTTCGAAACTTTAAATTAAAACTTCACTCCAAAAAAATGTCTTATTTAAGGATATTTAAACACTGTTTGGTAACTTTTTCATTAAAAACGTTTAAAAAATAAAATATGGAAGACACTTGTTTTTGTAGCGTTTATTTGAAAATATATAATATAAGATTAATATTTTATAAATATTTGTCTATATATTAAATTATTCAACAATCCTACAATACTAAGATAATATGAATATAACAATACACTACTGAATTACATAATTCCTATTGACAGTAAATGTACCCTGGTGTAAGCAATTTATTAGCAATTAGTCGCTTTGTACCGAATTTCGGTATCGTGAGGAATAAATAGCCTATTGCGGTTGCCTAGCTAAATCATAGTGTTGGTAGTTAGTCTATGCCTATATCTGATGATAAACTTAAGGTATTTATTAAAATAAAAGAAAATATATATGTATTAGTCAATTTTGTTGAGATTGTGTCAATTATTATAAAAATAGTAATAGTATATTACTAACGAG
>JABFQK010000310.1:0-10911 GCA_022816885.1 Trissoscelio sp. ZL-2020
ATTTCCATGCATGTCGTATATTGTCCCATCCCATTTTTTAGCGCTGTAAAAAACCCAGCATTTGTCACCAATCCTTGCTGTTTTGGGATTCACCAGGTTACTTTTCAGAACTGTATAAGAGAAGTCCTCAGGCCAATAAATTAAGGAATATTTTTTATGTTTGCTACAAAATAAAAAACTATAAATATTTATACAGGCTACGACATAATCTCAAAACCAGTTTTTTACTTTACAAATAAAGAAAAAATGAAAACAAAGATATAAAAAATTTTGATTACTTCATTGCAATTAAAAATATATATGAATAATTAAAACCAAACTGTATATAAATAATTAGTAAGACAGCTTTCAACATTAATTTGATATTTATGAAAAATTTGAAGACAAACTATAGTCAATTTTTATTATTGTGCTTTTCAGAATTAATTCTTATAAAACAAAATAATTAAAATTAATATTAGCAACTATCATTAGATTTATGCTTACCTGTCGTTGTCCATAATCAAAAATTAATAAAATTGTTTAATAAAACGACACAAAGCACGTTTGAACTCGTATTTCGTATTTTGTTAAAGTTAAGATGGACGTTAAATGCAGAGAGCCAATCGAGGTGCGCCAAACTGAGACGCGCCAAACTGAGACGCGCATGCGTCGTGTCCAATGGCGTATTCGAAAAAAAGATTCAGAGAAAATAATAATGTTTTTCGTCCTCTTTTTTTGTATCTTATTTTTCAAGTGAGAAAAATATAAAAAAGGTTAATATATTCTCTAAATATTTTCCGAATACGCCGCAAAGCACAAGATGAAACAAATAAGTATGAGCAGAGAATAAGTCTTGCTGTCCTTTTCTGTCATAAACTACTGGAAAAAGACAGTGGATCTTATTCATCAGCTTAGTATCATTGTGTTATGGCGTATTCACTTCCCAACAATATTTTTTATTCATTTTGCTTTCTTTTTATTAATTAATGTTTATTTATTATTGTTAATTAATTAATTAAAATTAATTAAAAAATTATTAATTAATTAATTAGGAATGCACTTATGTGGACGGAATTGTCTGTCCTTTATTAATAAGAATTATTGTAGGGAAGTGAACACGCCATTAGTTTTTCTTATATAGAAGCAGAAGCTTAGTTTTGACCGTTTTGACGGTTATAAACATAAGAAATTAAGAAGTAAAATTCAACGCAATGTAACTTGCAAAGGAGCTATGGATAAAGATAATACAGACAATAATTATTCTCACAATCCAAGAGTTTTATAAAGAAGAAAAATTCGTGAATGAAACAGTTAATATTAGTGTAAAATATTTTGAAAGTGTTATGCTTGGTTGTAAGTCACCACTTTTTCCCTCTCCGTGAAATATTGGACAATAACAAAAGTATGTATTTATATTTATTAATATATAATATATTTTGGATACAAAAATTGCCGCATGTGTTCAATATTTTTTTTTTTTGTTGATTTTTGGATTTTAATTTTTTTATTAAAAAATGTCTAGCAAACTGAAACCTAATAAGGTCAATATTTAAAACTCCAAATTTCTAAAAGTAAAAAAATTTAAATTAAAACCACAAAATCAAAATCAAAAATAAAAAATCAAAATTAAAAATTCACAATCAAAATCAAAAAATCACAATTAAAATAAAAAAATTAAATTTAAAAATAACAATCAAATTCAAATAATCAATAATAAAAAATTAATATAAATAAATCACATTTAAAAAATCAAAATAAAAAGAACACAATAAAAAATAATCTAAAAATCAAAAATCAAAAATTAAAACTCAATATTAATGAAATCAAAAAATCAAATTTAAAAATCACAATCAAAATCAAAAAAATAATATTCACAAAATCAAAGTCAAAACTCAAGAAATCAAAAAATTAAAAATTTGAAATTGAAAATTACAAAATAAAAAACAAAGAAGCCAAATAATCAAATTTAAGAAATCAAAAAATCAAAATCCAAAAAGGAAAATAAAAAAATTAAAATGAATATGAAAAAATTTTTTTATTTTGATTTTTCTATTAAAAAAAGGCGGGCAATCTGAAACGCAAAAATTCAAGTATTTAAAACTAGAAAATTCCAATAGTAAAAAAATAAAAATAAAAAATGAATAAATACAAATATTAAAAAAATCCAAATATAAAAAGATTAAAAATCAGAAAATTGTAAAATGAACATATCTGTTATATTTAAAGAATTTATTATCATATTGAATAATATTTTTCCTACACAATTTCATATTTATTTCAGTTGAAGTTGTATTTTAATAAGAATGTTTCAAATTTTTAAATTCAAATATCGCGCAAAACATTCCCGCTTTCCGGTCCCAGTATAACAAAGTGTTATACACTGAGCCAACAATTCTCAGTACAAAATACGTTATAAATCTGAGCTAAAATAGCTGATTTCAAGTCAAATCATTTTTGCATATGAGTTCAACAGTTTTAGCTGAATTTTTCGACTGTAGTAGTAGAATGAAGGTGCGCGCGCAGAATTTTGCAAAATATGTTTATCTGGTTCAGCTAAGAGTGCTGACTTTTTCTCGTCTCTATATCTGAAGTCGCAGAGCATACGCTGTTCCGCTAAAACTTCTGAACATTTAGATTCATTCTGCTGAATTTTTGGCTCAGTAAAGATTGGAGGGACACTCCAACAATGGACCATTTTATAAATAATGATTAAAAAAATTGATTCAATTTAAAACAGAAAATTATTTTTGTTTTATTCACTTGGGTTGAACATTCAGTTATTTTAAAAACGCACGTCTAAAATTTTGAAATTTTTATGATTTAAATAATTATACATTTTTAAATTAATATAATTTTACCCACTATTGGATAATGTATCTAACAATGAGCTGGATGTGATCCAGCTATCAGGTAGAAGGTGCAGATGTTTGGTATTCAAAGTAAATATATTATAAAATAAATAAATTTCCTGGCAATATTTGACAAATAAAATACGAATGAAGTGCATTTTGACAATTTGTTATTTATTTTTAAATTATTATTTAAGTTAAGGTAAAGTACCCAGTGATGGGTAGGCTTAAGAATCTGACCCAATGACGGGCAGTCCATTTGAAATGCATTGTCTATCCTTTTCACTCCAATGTGGTTGCCCGTCACTGGGCACCTGCCCGTCACTGGGTACTTTACCTTATTTTAATATTTTTTAGTTTAAAAATTCTCATGTTCACAGAAATTATTTATTTAATATTTAAACAATTGGTTTAAAATTATTTTCTTTTGTAGTGTAGTTTACTAAATAATAAAACTATTTATTAAGAATAAATGTATAAATAAATTGTTTGCAAGATATCCAAAACATCATTCATAAAAAATAGCTTCAAGTTTTTTTTTTAAATACAGAATAATTGTTGTTGAACGCTTGAAAATTTAAGTAGTTGAATAATAAAAAAAATTAATTATTTTAAAACCTATATAATTTTTAGTAGTCTCCCAATCTACAATAAAAAATGGATGTTGCCATTTAAGATTTCAAAGTTGCCCACTGCCCCACCCCCAAGAGGTATTTTTTTTTGTTTTTCAATTCGATGTGCACTTCTTGAGATATTTGACCAGCCCGGAACTTTTTTGACACCCTGTATATGAAAATAGATCGGAAAAGTAAAATAAAACATTAGAAGCACAGATCGCTAATTAGTACAATTATTTCCCTTTACCTTTTTTATTTTTTGAAACCAATATATTAAATAACTATTTCGTTCAATAATGGTCGATTCAATAACAATTATTTTTTAATTTTTTGTCAACCAGCTCTTATACATGTAAACCTAATGGAATGATCAACTATGAAAAGAAATTTGGAGGATTTTTCTAAAAGTTACCAAAGGAAGATAGCTAATCTTGTAGCACATTCGGATGATGAGTGAGTAAAAATTATTACAATTTTTTCAATTACTGTAAGAATGTATTCAAAATGACTCGGCAACAAGTCTCCGATTGCTCACCAGCTACAATGCTCATGTGTCATTCTGAAACCAACTTTAGACTTGAATTCAGGGCTGAATTAATTATGATTTATATTAATGGCATATGTATATATATTCTGTTCACGAATTCTATTTACAGCTTATGTTTTATTTGTTTAATACACATATTTTCTTTCAGCACTGGAATTGGCTTTGACGTTGACTTCAATATGGCAGATAAGTATTCGGGCGCATTACGTCATGCTTTCAACATTCGCGATAAACCAAGCATAGGCGTCGTGCATTATTTGATTACTTTGGAAAATCTACAAGAATAACGTAAATTTATTTCAGCAATAATAATAGTAATGTATGATTTTCTTGCATGATTCATGCAAAATATTTATAATTATTGGATGAGAATTACAAAATAATTTATAATAAAAAATACATAAATAAAATAATTAGAAAAAATATATAGAATAATTTCAAACAAAATTAATGGTTAAGGGGAGGCACCGGTGAAAAATTCACTACCCTTTTAAGGGGACATACAAGCAAAAAATGATCAAAAATGAAAAAAAGTGGAAACAAATTTTATTGCATATTTAACTACTTTGAAGTCTTCTCTTTCATGTGGTATAATTTATTTTTAAAAAATCGGATTCAAAATGACTGAAAATGGTTTTTTTACGCGCCGCTATACAATGTGTTGAATACATAAGGGGCATTCCACGTCAAGCGTGCCACTTTTTTCAAAAATTGTTACGGATTTGCTTCAAATTTCGTCCAGATGTAGTGTTTAACAATCAAAATTGTTAGGCATAATCAAAATTTGCAAATGTTTACACATTTCAAAATACCAGCTATGACGAAATTTGCGATTTGAGCCTGTCATCGGTCAGAAAAATCCTTATAACTTTGCATTGTCATTACCAATATATATGTTTATATATGGGTTTCTAAAGGCAATTAAATGCTCTTTCAGACGGTTATAAGAGTTTTTTGATTAAATGTTTATTAAAATATGAAAATTGAGGTTAAAGTATATATTTAATTTTATCATAAAGTATGTCAGTTTTTTTTTGCAAGTTTCACATTTTAAATTATTGCTACAAGTCTCTAGTTTACTGTAGTGCCATTCCCAAGTTGGTATATCTATTCCTCTAGTTGCAAGATCAAAGAATTCAGAGGTGTGCACGCCCAGCGGTGTGATGACTGCTGTCAATGTTGCAATAAAATCAAAAGTTATAGTAAAATATATTAATATTGTAAATGCATACACATTTTAGTAAAATCTTATAATATAAGTAATTTATTTATTTATTATTTATTTATTACAAAAATTAACGGGAATATACCCTGAATAAATTTTACATGGAGTATAAAATTGTACCATTGTGTAGGAGAAATATTTACATAAGAATAACATAAAATAAACAAAAAATCTAAAGTAGAGTTTATGAATATTTACAATTTAGGTAACGACTGTAAGAGGAATAGTTTTTAGTCAATATATCGATATCTACATTAATTCCATTTGCCGTAGAGAGAATTCTATTTAAAATTGAATGTTGACCGTAAGAGGTCGCTGATCGATTAACGAAAAATAATCTATTATGTCGTAATGATCGCGAAGGAGTAAAAAATTGAAAGCTATTTCGTAGGTCAGTACAATCAATGTAGTTGTGTATAATATTGTAAAGTAGTAACATGTCTGCGATTTTACGTCTATTATGTAAACTTTGTATCGAGAAGGTATTAACAATATAAGTAAAGTCGTGATCTGTACGATCCATTGGAGTTCCATTCAGATAAGCCAAATGTCTCATAAATTTTCGTTGAACAGATTCGATCATATCAATTTCGTTGACTTTATATGGAGACCATATTGGAGAGGCATATTCCAGAATAGGTCGTACTAATGAATTGTACAATAATATAAAAGTTGTTGAGTCTACAAAATTTAGTGTTCGTTTCATAAATCCTAGGATTCTCAGAGCTTTATTTACAATCGTGTATATGTGCGTTTTGAATGAACCATTGGATGTAAATGTCACGCCTAAATCCTTTATTTCAGATACAATAGAAAGAGGTAAATTATATAAAACATAACAATCTTGAATAGGCGTTTTTTTAGTAGTAAATCGAACTACTTTACACTTTTGAACATTTACAGACATTGCATTGACTAAACACCACGTTTCGAATGAAAGAAGGTCGTTTTGTAATAATTGTGCATCGTTAATTGAGTTAATTTTTAAAAGCAATTTTGCATCGTCGGCGAATAAAAGTATCTTACAGTATTTAATGGAGTCGGGTAAATCGTTTATGAATAGCAAGAATAGTAAAGGGCCAAGATGTGAACTTTGAGGTACGCCGGATGTTACAGAAAATTCCCGAGACGTTTGATTACTTATTTTGACAAATTGTTTACGATTGTTCATGTAACTGAATATCCACTGAAGAAAAGGATTTGATATGCCATAGTTATGTAGTTTATCATATAAAATATTGTGGGAGACTTTGTCAAATGCCTTCGCGAAATCTGTGTAGACCACATCGACCTGTTCGCGTTTATCAAGAGCGGTGGCTATATAATCAGTTATCAATGTCAAATTCGTAACAGTAGATTTGTTTTTGCAAAAGCCATGTTGCGTATCGGATATTACATTTTTAAAAGAGTCGAAAAGTATAGGAGTGATTAATTTTTCAAATAGTTTGGGAATTGAATTTAATATAGATATAGGACGGTAATTATTGACGTCATGCTTGTCGCCTTTTTTGAAAACTGGTGTAATGGAACTGATTTTCCAAAGAGATGGAAAGGTACCACTAGTTAACGACTTATTAAATATCAGATGTAATGGTTTCGCTAATGCATATTTGCTCTCTTTCAAGAAGGTGTTAGGAATGCCATCTGGACCAACTCCTTTGTTAACATCTAATGTGGATAGTGCTTGAAAAACGTCAGTCAATGATAAAATTAAATTGCTAAAAATAACATCAGTATCAGGAACATCAAGACGAACGATCGATGAAGGCACTATTGGATCGAAAACTGATTCAAAAAATTTCGCAAATAAATCAGCAGCTTCAGAATAGTTTGAACTAGTAACATTTTCATATGCAACATCCTGTGGGATAGTTTTATCGGTACGAAATGAGTTGGTATATTTCCAAAAAGATTTCGGGTTTGTGCGAAGAGATTTTACTATTTTCATTTCGTAATTTTTGTGTGCTTTTTCCATCAGAAATTGGCATAATCTTCTCAATGCTGCAAAAGCTGAATAATCATGATCCAAATGCGTTTGTTTGTACTTTTTATGTGCAATTTTTTTTTCTATTATTTTTTGTTTTAGCTCAGTGTTAAACCATGGTGGATAAGAATTTTTCTTTGACGTAATAGTTGGTATATACAGATTAATGCAGTCATACAATATTTGATAGAAGATTTGGATATCGTCGTTAATATCAGAATTTGTCAATATCACATCCCAATTGAAGGAGTTAAGATACAATACAATATGATAATAATCCCCTTTTTTAAAGTTATATTTGTTATACGAGTAGGTAATAGTTTTAGAAACGTTTATGGGGATATCACAAAGTAAAGCGGGATGGTGATTATCTATATCTAGTAGCGGGATGGTGATTATCTATATCTAGTAGCGGGTCTAATGCAGATGTAACAATTAAGCCATTAAAGGTAGAGAATACTAGATCGAGGCAATAATTATTACAATTAGTCAGAAAGTTGTGTTGGTGCAGATTATAAAAATTGACATACTGAGATAAGGAGAATGCAGATTTCTTTATCGATGATATTGTTTCATTATTAGGGATGGCGTTTGAACCTAAACTAGAATTTTGCCAGTATATGTTAGGTAAATTAAAGTCACCTGCTATATAAATATCTGAATTTTTTGTATTGATCACAAATAGTGTTCAGAGAGTCACCATAGTCCTCGTAGATCGTTTGAGGTGATCCAGGTGGAATGTAAATACCGCAGATTAATATTGATCGTTTATGTACTGTTACCAGGACCCATAGTTGTTCAATATTATGAATTGGATTAGTGACGATTTGACAAGGAAAATTAGAGCGTACTGCAATTAAGACACCACCACCTCTCAAGTAACTGCTCGTTGACGGAGAGCGATCACATCGGAACACAGAATAATTTTCAAATTTCAATTCAATATTAGTGATGTCTTGTGAGAGCCAGGTTTCAGTAAATATCAAAATGTCATGGTCACATTGTAATAATTTGTGCTGAAGTGCACGTAATTTAGTTCGAATACCACGAACATTTTGATAGTATATAGACAGATCCTTTTCTGAGTGAGTATATCCCCTCTCTATTCGTTTTTTTTATCAACTATTGTTGGGATACCACCGATATAATTAATAGTGAGATTTTCCTCACCATTATCAATGCGTCTTTGTAAAACCTTGCGTAGTTCAGAGAGATATTCTCTTTCGCGTAGAGTTGAATCGTTTGTTATTTTCAGGTTTTTGGCATTGGGAGCTTGTTTATGTTTGAATAAAATTTTTACATCGTCAGCGGTATTAAAAAATATTTTTATAGGACGAATACGGTTTGTCAAACGCTTGCCAATGCATCTAGAAAATGTAGCAGCGCATGACTCGGGTATCGTTTCACCAAGTAACTTATTTATATTCTCCAGATCTTTGTTGGTGTCTTCAGCTTCTTCAAAACCAAATATAATAGCATTTCGTGCACGACGACTTCTCTCGTTCAATTCACTGCACGCTACATTTATCAAATCGAGAGAATAAATTTTATCATCCGAAGTGTTCACTTCTAGGTTAGCAACACGATCATTCAAGCTAGTAATATCATCCTTAATATGATCAATTTGATGTTTTATTTCCACCAATTTGTTGTTTAATAGTTCAGACAGTTTTTTGTAATGCTCTTCCAGAGTGACAGTTAAATACTCACGGGTGATAGACTGATTTTCGATGAGTGTATTGTTTTAATTATCACGGGTAGACCTAGAGATATTTTGCTGAGCGCGTGTATTTCTCATATGGAGAATGTGTAGAGGTGTTGGCGCTTAGATGGTTTTGTTTCTTGGGTGGCATAATCAAAGCTAATCCACACAAAAATGGTGGAAGTAAAATGAAAAAGAAAATAAAAAAATCACCCAAATTCAGATTTCAAAGCCAAATATTCAATATCACTTTAGAGTAAGTTTGGAGGTTATGTTGTTGTATACTCAAAAGTCAATCAATATAACGTAATTGTGAGCAGGTTGCAGCTCAAAAATCAGGTGAGTGCAACTCTAGCACTAATTATTACAATTGAGTCGTTGGGTGGAAAAACGACTTAGAGGCTATTTGATTTTCATTGCACTTAAGTCGTTTTTCCACCCAACGGCTCAATTATATTCACTCCAAACAAAGAATAATAACAATATGCTCACAAAATTACTGTTAAATATCAAAGCTGCATTATCCGTTACACAGTCGGTAACTCGACTCTCGATTTATTGAGAGTTTCTAATAATTTTTTACTTTAAATCTATATATACTTTCGCTTTTAATATCACATTTATTTCTCTTAATCTAATCCCCTAAAAACACGGATTGCATAAAATTTACGCTAAATGTCTGCATTATGTGTCCGCTTTTTTGCACAAATTTTATATTAAGAGTTTACGCAAAATTTGATAAAAATGAATGTAAATTTTATGCTAACAGTTAGCGTTTCCCCAATTAAACATTACTTTTTAAAATGAATTAACGGAAGTGGTTGAAAATTGTTTACATTATTAATATGCGGTTACTTCCTTACTAAATTGTTATTAATTTTTTCTCATTATTGATAAATTTAATCATTTTCATAGATAAGCATAAAAATTGTTAGCTAAATGTTAGCACGAATTTTACATAAAATTTTATCAAAATGTTTGTGACAAATACGTTAGCATGCATTTAATGCAAATCAGCGGACACTGCATAGCAAAAATTTAGCATAAAACCGATCCATGATTGCGTGTTTTCAGGGTCATTTCAATTATTTACGTTTTGCGACTTTCTTAACTTTTTTTCTTGTCTTTTTCTTCTGCTGTCTGTTTCTTAGAATTTAACATCTTTATAAATAAAATTGATTTATATAAGTACCAATTTGCATACATTAAACAGTTTGTTAGATTCTGTTTTCTTCTGTTGGTAAATCGATTTTGTTTTTTACTTATTTAGTTAATTCTTTTTTGTCATTTGTTATAATAAATCAATGTCATAAAAAATCCATGGTTTTGTTTACTTACTATGATAGGATTTCAATTACTAAATAATCAGCATCAATGTCAACAATGAACACGAAACAATATTAATGTCGCTGAAGCAACCAGCGATCGCGGTTATGTTCCGTGTAACTGTCTCATACCATCTTACCTCATAGTGTCTCACTGCATTTTTGTTTATCATTTTTACTGTTAATTTAATCTCAATTTATGTTTTTTTAAACATAAATGTGTATTTAACAGTGTTGTATCAAAAATAATAAAATATATGAAAATTGGATACGGAGTTTACAAAACGAGGTTTATATAAACATATCATAAGATACAAACAACATAAACAAATTTCCGCATGGGGTTTGAAAAATGTCCACCAGATACGCAGAAAAACCATGTCAAAATAAACAAAAAAATATACAGTGTTTGAGAACAAGTGGATACGGAGTTTACACAATTTTTTTCTACGCCATGTTTTTTTCATTTGATTTAAATAAAAAAAGTAATTGGTGCAAGTAATTTAATGTTAAATGTAAGTGAAATTATACTTTATAATATGTAGAAAAACATAAAAAAATCAGATTTGTTTAACACTAACTGAATCTTTTCTAACAATGAATTTTACTTATAGTGTTTTTTTAGCTCAATTTTAAGGACAGGTGTTCTACTAGCATAAAGTAAATAAAGAATCAAAATT
>JABFQK010000311.1:0-10906 GCA_022816885.1 Trissoscelio sp. ZL-2020
GTTTGAAAAAGTCTCGTTTGAAATTGTCCTGTTTGAAAAAGTCTCGTTGAAAATTGTCCCGTTTGAAAAAGTCTCGTTTGAAATTGTCCTGTTAGAAAAAGTCCCCGTGATGATTCGGTCCCTGCCTTGAATTGAAGAAAAATGATCAATATTATACACAGATACAGTTTTCTATGTATATTTGTAAAGTAGATCTCTGTCATTTTTTTATTTATTCAAATGTAGATTTTAAATATTTTAATATTTCTAGAGTTGAAGATCTTTTGCGTGTTTTAATTCCAAAAATAGAATTATTTTATTTTAAATATTTGTTACCAGTACTTCATGGAAGATTTTGAATATACAGATGTTATAAAGGTAAATGTAATGTTATAAAAACATTTACATTGCGATAAAGATTGAAATATTCGAGTTGATTTGCAAAAAACCTTTTATTAATATTTTCAAACCAATCATTAATATTTTTATATATTTGACTACTATTTGACTACTTGATTATTATTCAAGATGGCGGCGCTGGAGGTGTATCTCGTCTTTTGAGTTCCCTCTTTATATAGCTATTCTGTTTAATTTATTTCACGAGTATTAGTATTTTTATTGAAAAAGCCTTCATTTAAGTCTTTGCGATAACTACAGAAAGTTTTGGCTGCTAAGTTTTGGACTGTGGTGCGATTGACTTGAGCTTTCAACAGACTTTCAGTCTTAACCTCTAAATTGGGAGCACACAGTATTGACCAACGCTTCTTATTAGTGTTAGGAGAGAGAAACTACTCTCTCCTACCAATGTAAGTTCATTATTTCTCCAATCTTTTATTTTGTATTTGATTGGATATATTTTATATGCACTTTCTCGAACTTTGTTCTATTTGGATTTATGAACTTGAGGCGGGTCTCTTCTCGAAACCCCGTTACAAACTACAACCGCCTTTTTTGGAGCTGGCATTGGTCTTAATCGCTCTATTCACCCTGTGATCTGGATGTTCAGCGACTCTCAGGGAAGCTGCTTGCTTGAGATGTGAAGCCTATTTTGCCAAATCTGTGGATACCACCTAGCTAAGCTACATCAGAACAAACTGAGGACCTTTTCAACTCCAGCATCATCATCGTTCATCTATTATGAGTGCAGTGACATTTTGCTGGGATACTGAGATGGATGACGAGAGTATCAATTTTGGATGACATGAGTTCATGTATCATTCATGAGAATAATACAAATCATTCCATCAAGCACTGTGTATCTCATTTCTCACAAATTCACCTGCCAATTTATCATACTATTCTATTCATTAGTATTTCGTCATAATCATAGCTTTGATCTAGTTTATATTATTCTCTTAATTAACCATACTTATTCTATAATTTTAGTTTTTCTTTGCATTGTTATTTCTACGCTTATTTATCTTAATTGTATTTCATATTTAAAATCTAGATTTGAGTACTGTTTACGCTTTAGAATGTGTATGTGTTTACAAGTTTGTGTATGACTGTGTGTTATGTATGTATGTGCGTTTTGTGTATGCTTTTATTAGCTGTGTATTGAATCTTTGGGCATTTGTATACTATAACTTTGGCCATAATTAATAATGTTATCTACTCATTTGATAAATTATTTATTTTACAAAATTATTGATTTTACAATTTTGTTTTGATATAATTGCAATTAATGCACATTGAAATATTCTCATGCGCTTGCTCACATAGTTTCTTAATTAAACAGTCATCCTTCTACTTTTCACGCTGTATTAGTAAATTTCTGTATTTTAAATTCATGAGTTTATTTGTGTGCTTATTATCTTGATATTTGTTTACTCAATAATTTATTGTTAATCTACTGATTGTTAATTTATTTGATTTATTTAATTTACAATTTTGTTTTGATATAATTGCAATTAATGCACATTGAAATATTCTCATGCGCTTGCTCACATAGTTTCTTAATTAAACAGTCATCCTTCAATTTTTTACGCTGTATTAGTAAATTTCTGTATTTTAAATTCATGAGTTTATTTGTGTGCTTATTATCTTGATATTTGTCTACTCAATAATTTATTGTTAATCTACTAATTGTTAATTTATTTAATTTATCATTACGAGTCCTTATTCTTTTATTATTTTATCTACCAGACTAATATCTAATACTTATCTACCAGAGAATAAGGATCATTCTAGTTTATGTATGTCCTAATCTTATAATCTTCTTTATTTTTGTATTGCTACCGTATCCGCCATAAACTGACAACTATGTAGACTGACATTGCGCTCTTCTTGTATTCTTTTTATCTGTTATTATGCCACATAGTATCAAGCCCTTCTGCGATAAATGTAAAAAACCTATTATACGCTCACAATATTTTTGTAATACTTGCAACAACGTGTTTCACCCTAGATGTGGTGACTCCCAGAAAACTCTAGTTGACAATCAGAAAATTGAGTGCTGCTATAAGTGCCACCGTCGGTTTCGTTCTATCTCTACTACCCCAACAAATTCTTGTAATCCAGATACATCTAAGGCTTCTTCTGATTCTACCTGTTCCACCCCCGGTTTAAATCCCTCTTCTTCTCCTATTCTTTCCACAATGTCTCTTTCTGACCTTGATCAATCACCCCCCACCCTTCCAAACATTGACTTGGCTGAAATAACTCGTTGCATGTTGGAGATTAAGCAGGAAATCTCTTGTCTCAAATTACTTCAGTCAACAACTTCCGATTCAGTTAATGGTAAACTTGATACACTTGTTACTAATTCCCTTGCTCAACAAGAGCATATGAGAGCCATCGATGAATCACTGGCCTCAGTTGCTTCTAGGGTTGCCTTTAATGAATCCAGCATTAGCCATCTAAACCGTCAGCTATCCAATTCGAATGTTATTCGCCCTGATGTTTGGAACCGTGAAATTTGCATTTCTGGTTTGGATAATCATAATATCACTCAGCCTCTAAAACTATTGGAAAAATTGGCAGTTATTCTTAAACTGGACTTTGTCGACGATCATATCGCTAAATTCTGGGCCCCACTTGTTTCTAAAGGCAGAGATCGCATTCTGATCGTCCGCTTCGTTACCGAGCGCATTCGTGATAGGTGGTTGGAGGCAAAAAAAATAAAGAGAGATGTTTTTCTTGCAGAGATTTTACCATCCTCAAAGGAGGGCAAAGTCTATATCAATGAGCGGTCATCTTCTCATGAACGATTGACCCTCTCATATGCTCGGCAATACGCCAAGGAAAATGACTTTAAGTTTGTTTGGATGAGAGAGGGGAAGGTTTTCGTCAAGAAAGATGATACATCTAAACGATTTCTTTTTGATTCAGAACATGTGAAGACCTTTCTCTCTTCTCATCCGCAACATGGATCTGACATATCGAATCATCCTACTGTTCTACCTACAGCTATAGTCACGAACCAATCACAGTCCTCCTTCCAGCAAATTGCATCAAATGCTCCTACTGTATCTAATTTTTCGCTTACCCAACCTAAATTGAATTGCACTCAAATTCCACACATAATGTCCTCTAATTTTGCACAAGGCATCAATCCTCAATTAGCCCCATTCCGTCCCCATTTATCAAATCTTCCACATCCAAATCCATTTCCACCTTTATCGGCATCAGTTCCTTTTAGTTCTCTTTCTACTTCCTCTCTCCCTACTATTTCAACAACGGCTACATCATATGTTCCCTTCGCCATCCCTCCCCCAGTCCCTACAGTCACATCCGCGATTTTTTCAAATTCCCCCTCCCCATTCCCCTCTCCACTCCCTACTACAGGACCAACCTCTATTCCTTCTACAGTCTCATCCATGATTACTCCCTATATTCCCCCACATCCTTTCTCTGCACCCTCTACTACATCTTCCACTACATCTGTAAATGCCTCTGCTTCATTCCAGTCTGCCCGCTCTCCATATCCTACTTGACAATCACATTTCAAAATATGTCATCTAAACGCCCAGTCTTTGGTAAACCAAGCTCATTTTCATGATTTTCAATCTTTTTTTGGCAAGCATTCATATGAATTCATTGCAGTAAGTGAAACCTGGCTGAAAGATACCATACCAGACTCAAGAGTTTGTCTTCCCAACTTCGATATAATTAGAAACGACAGATCTACACGTATGGGAGGGGGTGTCTGCCTGTATGTTCATAATTCCATCTGTTCTTACTCTATCCTTGCTAAATCTCCGGACGTTTTCATACCCCATGTCGAGTACCTCATTGTTCAAATTAGAATCGGTCATACATCTGTTCTTATCTGTGTAGTCTATCGTCCTCCTAATGCCGGTAATTTCGTTGACTTCGTCGATGCCTTTGACACATATGCTCATGACTATTCACATATTATCATCATGGGTGATTTTAATGCTAATATGTTAGCCATATCCTCTATATCCACCTCTGTGACTAGTTTTATTAACTCCCATGCCCTCGTCTTAGTGAATTCTCTGGCTACTCATCATACATCTCATTCACATACTTTACTCGATCTTTGTATAATTGACTCCACCTCGAACATCCAGCATTTTCAACAGTCACACACCACCTTCATCTCGGATCATGAACTACTTCATTTGGAATATCTCCTTCCTGTCCCTACTTTCGTTCCAAGAGAAATTGTATCACGTAATTTGAAAACAATCAATAGGACAATGCTCAACCAACTAATTCAAACTGAAATCTCCAATGCATTGGGAAACATTGTCCATATTGATTCTTCCATCCTGTTACTAAATTCCATCATTACTGATACTTTTAACATATGTGCGCCCTTGCGGAAGATCAGTGTTTCCCGTTATTCCACCCCCTGGCTAACACCTGCTATCAAAATAGAAATTAAACTTAGGAATAAACTAAATCGACATCGTAGATATTTCCCTTCCGTTCACCTGGAAACAATTTTTAGAATACAAAGAAATAAGACTGGTTACCTGCTTGAGGAAGCTAGATCTGCTTATATTCTGAGTAAAATATCTGCCTTGAAGGATCCGAAGTCTCTTTACCGTGAGCTTCGTAATCTGGGTATAATTATGAATACTTCCGGCCCCAAACAGCTAAACATTCCACTCGACACCCTTAACCATTTTTTTGTCTCAGCTTCCACTACATCTCTAAATTTTGTCCCATCTAATCATCTACGTTCTTCTACTAATCTTATAAATTCTTCTCATTCTCCCTCCTCCACATTTTCTATTTCCCCCATTTGTCCGTTACAACTATCAAAATTACTTCATCGTTCATCCACCTCCGCTAAAGGAATAGATGGTATTCCACTCTCTTTTTATTCACTAGCATCTGAAAGTCTCTTACATACCATCTCTAATATTTTCAATACATCCATAAACACTTCCACATTTCCTTCATTATGGAAGAAAGCCATTATTAAACCCATTCCTAAGGTTCGCGTGCCAACATCACCCAAAGATTATCGTCCAATCTCATTACTCTGTTCAATCTCTAAAGTATTAGAAACCTTTGTCCATAGTCAATTCACGTCCTTTCTAACTGAACACCGTTTACTTGATCCCTTTCAGTCCGGTTTTCGGAAATTTCATTCTACCCAAACCGTCCTACTGAAACTATTAGATGACGTCAGATTGGCTATCGACCGTCAAATGATTACTGTCCTTGTCCTCTTTGACTTTTCCAAGGCTTTTGATATGGTGAATCATGATCTTCTCCTAGTCAAACTTAGGGATATCGGGTGTTCGGAATCTACTCTACGTTGGTTCGAGTCATATCTCTCAAATCGGTCGCAAGCAGTCATGGGAAGTGGGGATGAGCTTTCATCTTGGATGGCAACTGGAACCGGTGTTCCCCAAGGTTCTGTTTTAGGTCCCCTTCTTTTTTGTATTTTGATAAATAATATCTCTTCCTGTCTCAAACATACGAAATACCTTCTTTATGCCGACGACCTTCAAATTTATCTCCACGGATTTTTGAATGACCTACCTTTCTTGCTTGAAAAAATTAAAGCGGACATATTGGCAGTTCAATTGTGGGCGAAACGAAATGGTTTGACTTTGAATCTGGATAAAACCAAAATTATCATTCTCGGCTCCCAACCTTTTATAGCTCGCATTGACATTGCCAATTTGCCAGATATTGACATCGATGGTATGGTGGTCCCATATGTTTCTTCGGTTAGAAATCTGGGTGTTGTGATTGATAGCACGTTGACTTGGAGAGATCAAGTTGAGGTTACTGTTGGGAGGGTTTGGGCTACTCTGAGGCAACTGAGGCACAGTGATAATCTTTTATCTTGTGCAGTTCGGAAAAAACTGATTTCCTCCTTGGTCCTCCCACATATTGATTACTGTGCCCTTGTCCTTACTAACATTTCATCTGAACTCAATTTGAGAATTCAGAAAGCCTTAAATAGCTGTATTAGATTTATTTTTAAAATTCGCCGGTCTACTCCTATAACACCGTATCTGAGAAAACTAAAATGGCTTAGAATCGATCAACGTAGGAATTATTTCCTGGGTATCTTAATTTTTAAGCTTATGCATGATAACACGCCAAACTATCTGGCAAATTTCTTCGTTGAACGAGCAAATTACCTTCCACGCTTTGTTAGAACATCAACCAGACAACTTCTTTTACCTTCTTTCAAATCTTCAGCTTTAGAGAAGTCTTTTCATGTATCTGGTATTAGATTATGGAACTCGCTTCCTCCTTATGTAAGAACTTCAACTTCTTTGGCTATCTTCAAAGCCAGATTGTTTGCCCACCTCTTTGAGCACCAGTTTTGATTGTCTTCTGGTATTTTTCTCGGATAATGTGGCAAATTGTTTTTTAATTATTTAATTGTTTAAATTTTCTTACGCTATATTTTTATATATTACTTTCTCCTGTTTTTCTCTAAATTGTAATTCTTCAATTGTTATTACTTTTCAACTGTACAGGCTTCGCGCCTAACATAGTGCTAATAAAGAATACAATACAATACTATTAGTACTGCATTTATGTGTTTAAGTATTTAAATTATATTTTAAAAATGTGCTTAAGGACAGGTTCTTATATAAAACGACAATATTTTAATACATTGTACAAACTGTAATTACATTTATTTGTATAATTGTGTACATTTCTTTCACTATCTACAATTGTTGTTTGTATTTATTTTTATAATTACTCAATTTGTAACCGACTGTAACAGATTATAATAATATTGCGCATTAAAACTATGCTTGCTTATCAATAATTAGCAAAATAATTGGCAAAAGTTCAATATTAAGATGTTCCAAAAGGACCCCGCAGAATTCTTATGGAAATTGGCTCTCGGTAAAATTTAATGAAACTTTGGGATATGATAGTCCTTGGCATGTAGATCAAAAGTGTCAATGGGCACAAAGCTCTAAAAATTATATTTTTTTGAGATATAGCGATTTAAGTTCTCCAATTACGCGTTTTCTGTATGATATGTATATATCTGTTCATCGGTTATACTGGCTACAATATAAAATAAATTGAATATAAATATGTGAGATGTGATGTAATATGTTATGTGATAGCGGATGTGGTGTGTGATGTGATGTGAGATGTGATGCGTGAGGTGATGTGAAATGTGATGTGAAATGTGAGGTGTGATGCGTGATATGATGTGAGTTATGTGATGTGATGTGAGCTGTTATATGATATGTGAGATGTGATGTAAGTTATGATTTGAGATATGATGTGAGATGTAATGTGATACAGATAATCTGGATATTGATGTTTTGTTGTTAGAGTTTCTATGAACTTTTTGCTTTTTTATAGCGAAAAATCTAGGAGAAAAATCTTTATGTGATATCTATGAATTACTATTTTTTGCATAAGAATTAAAAACTACAGTTATTTTGCGCATACATTTATTCAGTTTCAACATTTAAATGACTTATATCCATATACATAAGAAGAACATTATGAATATTATATAATCATTTCAACGGGTATATACCCTTTACAAAGAAAATAAAGAAAAAATAACATATTATGATTTCTATAAATATAAAGAACATATTTATTATTTGTGTAGAAATAAGAATTATTCTTAAAGTTCATTCAAGTATCACTTCAACGATGCCGTTTGGTTCTCGATCTCCTGCATCTAAGGTTGTTTCGATC
Source organism: Trissoscelio sp. ZL-2020 (assembly GCA_022816885.1). Classification (NCBI taxonomy): domain Eukaryota; kingdom Metazoa; phylum Arthropoda; class Insecta; order Hymenoptera; family Scelionidae; genus Trissoscelio; species Trissoscelio sp. ZL-2020. The sequence continues at coordinate 8,101 of JABFQK010000311.1, forward strand.
AAGGTTGAATCTGGATATTTAATGTGTTGTTGATGTCTCGCATAACTGAGGAACCATATAATACTTGCTACGTGCGCGCAACAACCCAGAGTTCGAGCTCCAGACTGACATGTGCAATAATATCCTTTGATAATCTCGTCATTAGCATCATCAGGATCATCCGCATTATTTCCATCATCGATGTGCCGGTACGATATGAATATCTGGTGTTTAGTGGCATTTCGGAACCTAGAATAAAGCCTGATCCTTATAAATCCTGGTTCCTGTATATGTGCATCCAGTTGGAACTCTTCATCGTTTTCCCTTAGAACTTTATCCTGTATATACGATGGTGCAAGATTCACTTGATAAATACCTACAGTGAGTTGCTTCAAATATTCCAAGTCAAGGACAGGAAAATCGGGAATATCTGCTTCGTGAAGTTGTCTCCACTGTCCATTTCTCCTTTTTAGGTTATCTGCTTCGACCCTTGCCTGGACATTGTTGACAGTTTGAGACCTTCGTAAGATTTCCCGAGCCAATTCACGGGTTGCCCCTTCCATTTGAATCGTAGGATAATATTTATTCAGAATGGCACCAGCGATTCTATAAAATGAGTTCAATTTTTTTGCATGTTGGATGTTAATGGTATTTGCAAGGAACTTGAAGATTTGTCGGAGGTGGCCATTTCTGCTTTCAACAATCCATCGATTCTTCGTTATAACACGTGATGCATTAGCTTCTTCGGTTGTCAATTGACTTCTTCCATGTTGTAATAATGATGGCATTTTCATAACGATTCCTAATCTTTGTAATAATGGTGCAACATCACGATATCCTCTGTCCACCAATACAATGTCACCATTTTGAAACCAATCTCGCAAGGAATTTCCATCTCGTTCGAATTCGTGTCTCAGAATACTGGCATCATTGTTTTTGGAATCCGAAAAATACGGCCCAAAAATATCCAGAATGTAACCGTCGGGGGCTACAACAAGAGTAGGTTTCAATAGGTGTCTGTTTTTATGTAAGGAGTATGACTGCCGTAATACACGGAAATTCGAGCTTTTTTGTACGTAACTATAAGTACTATCTACAACTGCAATGGCTTTTCGATCATTCGGTTCGGGATTATACAAAATATTTGAAAATTCTGTAACGTGTTGATCGATGTAATCCTGTCTTGTTATTGATGCTGGACCAATATTTTGAGGGACAAACATTTCCATCAATGAAAGTCGAACGTAATCAATAACAGAACTAACAGTTTGTCGACTGTCATAATCAAATATGACTTTGAGGAAATCGTCACTCAAGCCTTGCCCCATTTTACACAGAAAGAGTAACAAATCTTTTTTTTTTACGTATCGAATACTGCCATTATGATTTATAGGACCACAATATGTAAACAAATCATTAAAGTCTTCTTTAGATATCGGCGATATCGAGCGAAATTCATCATCATTTAGGTTATCCTCGTCTATACATCGAGATTTAGTTGAAGCAACTTCTCTAAGATGACTCAAAAACGCTAATATTTCAGTTCCTTTCATATTGAGCGGTCTGTTTATAGATCGTACTCCCAACAAAAAAATATCCAGAAGCATACCTTTATCATTTAAATGATGTTCACAAGACCGTACATTATCTGGCACATAGATGTTTCTTTTTATGAAGACATTCACTCGGCAGGCAGTGGATAATCGTTGAACATCATTTTCAGCGTTGCATATTACACAGGAACGGTTTGCAGTTTGCGTTAAGACGTCTAAGCGTAGACAGTTTGGATTTGCATTTACCATTTCTATTTCGTTAAGGATTGACATGCTGCAATTCCAACACAATCTTGAATTATCATTGATTTGCAATGGGGGATGATTTAGCTCATCTCGTCTTGTAATAGCGATTTGTCGCTTTAATTGATGTTCATCCGCATTCATTCGGCTTAACTGTGCCATGTTGAAGGGTCTGTCACACACGTAACAACGACTTCGACCTGGACGACCAGCCATGATGTTCTTAAAAAGATTGTGAAATAGAAAAATGCGGGTCCCTTCACTTTCTATAATAAATGGAATAATAAATAATATATTTGAAGACAAAATAGTTTCCCTGATAAAAAGAAAGATATAGTGCCAATATAATGTAGTAAAACCGATATTTCTAAAAATGATAAAAATGAGCATTTGGACATCTAATTCTTTTGACATAAATGTAGTCACTGCAAAAAAATTAAGGGTCTACACGTGAAGGATCCATAAAAATTGAAGACTAACGTGTAGTTTTATGAAATATTTACAGTAAAATAAAAAATATCGTTTATAATATTCAACTTGATGTGTTAATATTAAAATAATATTTCGTTTAACGGTATATTTTGTTAAACCCTAAAAACATTACATTGTAAAAGGTTTGGCAAGAGTACTCAGAAATCATCCCAATTAAAATTAACATCAAAACCCAAAAAACTTTGTTATACTTGACTTGATACTTTTAAAAAGAGGGTTGTGACGCGGAACATCTAGGGGGACATGCCCCCTTAGTATAACTATAACACGACTATACAATGATAATATATATAATAATAATATAATGATTATAGTTTAAGGATATATAGTAAAATATAAAAAGCAACCATATATGGTTATTATATATTTCTTTTTTGTAGGGTTAATTTTAACAAAAAATGGTTTATATAAGTTAATCAAGTCGTTCGGTCGAACGACGTCGCAAGAGTACGCAGGCCGAACCTTATTTACGCCTCCCCACACGACATAACCTCAATTTTTAACGACATAACCTCAAACTCTATATCTCGTCAGTCGTA
>JABFQK010000312.1:0-10905 GCA_022816885.1 Trissoscelio sp. ZL-2020
GTATATATTTATGCCATATATACTTTTTTATGTGGGTAAAATAGAACATTATGGAAACGCACGAAAACTCATTTCATTAAGGACGGAAATATATGTAACACACTGCAAAAAGAAAGAGATAGAATATTTTCAATATTTAAATAAGTGTTAATATAAAAACTATTTTAAACTTAAATAAATTATTACATTTTTAAGTTTATATACAAAAGTAACAAATTAAAAGAAAATACTACTATTAATTTATTTTCAACAATTAATATTCTAAATTCAATTAACAATATATCCTTAACAATATATATCAATTCTTTATATTGATATCCTACCCTTTTCTATTAACGGTGCTACAATAAATAATAAATGTGTATTATTCCTCTAAATAGACGATTTTAATAAAATTGTGACAAAATATGCATAATTACTTTAATAATCCTGTTTTTCAATTTTATTACATTTTTATGCGATCGATGACATTACAAATTTTATAAATAATGTAACTATTTCTTATATAATTACATTATTACCAATATTTTTTCTTAGATTTATACATAATATTGATTTTAAATAGTTGCAACAACTTTTTCATACAAAAAACCTATTGTTTGCAAAAGTATAAATTAAAAGTAAGAAAGAGTTAGCAAAGAAGCGCATCCATTATAAACTTAAGCATTACGGATGCGCTCATTAGGGTAGCCCAAGCTTTTTATCCATTTTTCTCTTACAAATCGCGAAAACTATTGAAAATCATTCAAACCGGCGGGTTTTCATTATAATTAAATAATAATCATTAAATTTTCATCTTAATTATTTCATTTATTATCTACATGTACTTTATATATATTATTTATATATATAGGTATATATATATAACTATATACGTTCTCATATAGGTACATATAAGAATAATAATTATAAACTTGTTATTGGACTTTGAACCATGATTTGTAAATTCCATTCTGCTTGTGTTGTTCTCTTATATATAGTATATATATATATATAATAGTCATTAGTATAGTGCAGTATAGTAAGTTTCAGCTGTTGGCATCGTCGCGGTTACTCCGAACGTAAAGAGTCACATTATTTTTGTCATTTCTTTCATACTCATTACACAAAATTAAACAAAATGTCTGTGATAACAAAAGGTAATTGTATCTATTTTTATCGTTTCATTCATTCTATTAAAACTTTGTTTATTGTATTCCTAACTAATACGCATGCGTGGCACTATACAAGTTTCATTTTGAAAATTTCTATTACTAACTGCTTAATGAAAATATTAAATATATATAATGTCCATTCTAATTTAATTATAGCAAAGTATTTTTTATAATTTGAATATATTATTTTAAAGGAATTTTTATTGTCGCTGCGAAACGCACACCTTTTGGAAAAATGGGCGGCTCATTTGTAAACAAAAATACCACCGATTTATCAGTAACAGCTTCTAAAGCTGCTTTGACAGCAGCTGGACTTAAACCCGACAAAATTGATCATGTTATTTTTGGTAATGTTTTGGCTGTAAGTATACTTTGTTTCAATATTTTATTCAAATGACTTTTATTTCATTTTTCAAATACAATAATAACGCATGTCATTGTCAATTTTGCTTAATGCATATAATACAAAAATATTCTTCTGTTATATTTTATGAACTTTGGCACTTTTAACAAATTATGATATCATACTTTACCACTGATAATCTTAGAAAGTATAATTACTTGTATGATTTTTACAAATTGATAATGTAAATTACCTAGAATAAATCAATAATTATTTTTTGTAATGAATTCTTATCTCTTTAATTAACGTATAGTCATTCCATAATCAATTTTTTATTGTTTATTTAGTATTTGTGAAATTATAATTTATTATTATAAGTATGCTAATAATAATATATATTATTAGTATTGCTTTATAATTAGCAATAATATTATATTGTTCTATAAAATTGAAAAAGAATGTATATGTATATGATTAAAGATGAATACGAGTGAATAAACATATTGGTTATTGATAAAGAGCACAGTTCAAACTTGTTGTTCAATAATACGTGTGTGCAATCTGGATTTATAAATTGCATACAAACTTGTAACAATTCTGTAATTACAATTTCCGTTGTCATTACATAAATATTGACGTAATAATAAGCTTTATCTGCAAGTTTAAGGTAGTTTAAGCTTTTTGGCATAGTTCTTTGAAAGCTTACATAATAAACTATTAATTACTATTGAAATGATAGATTTCTAATAATAGATCTATATAAGACGAACCAGAAGAAACAACAAATATCTTTGTTATTATTTAAATAGTAAATAAACAAAAATTAGGCCAGTTTTCAGAGTATTTTTCATGGTGAAAATGTTATTGTCATAAAAACGTAAATTTTGATTTATTGAAATTTTAGTTTACATCATCTGATGGTGCGTTTATGCCCCGGCACGTTCTCCTAAAATGCGACATTCCTATGGAGAAACCGGCTCTCGGTGTTAATCGACTTTGTGGTTCTGGATTTCAATCAATTGTTAATGGCGCTCAAGTAAGTTTAATTTATATTATATTAAATAACTGCACAATAAAAACAAATCAAGTAATGCCATCTACATTAAACTTCTATAGAGTATTGCAACAGGAGAATCAAAAATTGTTTTAGCAGGTGGAGTTGAAAATATGAGTCAAACTCCATTTGTAGTGAGAAACATAAGATTCGGAACGGCTTTGGGTCAGAAGCATGAATTCGAAGATGCTCTTTGGCTTGGATTAATTGATACTTATTGTGGTCTACCAATGGGAATGACTGCTGAAAAACTTGGGGAAAAATACGGTGTTACAAGGGAAGAAGTGGACCAATTTGCTTTAAGAAGTCAACAACTCTGGAAAGCTGGTACATTTCTATTACAATCACTTTCTTACATATAAATTTAAACAACTGACTATTTATATGTTAAAATAAAACGATAATTAATAAATAATTGTGTTATGCTATTTAGCACATGATGCTGGAAGATTTAAAGAAGAAATTGCGCCCGTGACTATAAAAGGAAAAAAACAAGATATGATTGTTGAAGTTGATGAGCATCCTAGACCTCAAACTAAAATTGAAGATCTTACTAAATTGAAGTCAATTTTTAAACAAAACGGTTTAGTCACTGCTGGAAGCGCTTCGGTAAATAAAAATACAATTGGCATATTTGACTTAAAATATTTTAGTTACATATTGATTAATGTACAATTTATAGGGAGTGTGTGATGGTGCTGGAGCATTAATATTGGCAAGTGAGGAAGCGGTTAAAGCTGAAAATTTGAAACCCTTGGCACGTTTGGTTGCTTATACAACAATTGGTGTTGACCCGAGTATAATGGGTATTGGACCTGCGCCAGCGATAAAACAAGTTCTTAATATCACAGGCAAAACAATGAATGATATGGAATTAGTTGAAGTAAATTGATATATAAATATGTTACTTAATTGGAGTATAAAATATTATCAATCAATAAACTTATAAATATATATACCAATACAATTTTCATTGCAGATTAATGAAGCTTTTGGAGCTCAAACTCTATCTTGCGCTAAAGATTTGAATTTGGACATCAACAAATTAAATGTTGATGGAGGAGCAATTGCTTTAGGACATCCACTGGGTGCTAGTGGATCAAGGATAACCGCACATTTAGTTCATGAACTCAGGTAAAATTATGTAATTTAAATCAATTATACAAGTAACCTTCTTTATATCTATATATTATATTATAATATATGTGTTATTGTGTTGTAGGAGACGAAATCAAGGCAAATTTGGTATTGGTGCAGCATGTATTGGAGGTGGCCAAGGCATTGCAGTTATGGTCGAAGCGCTTTAAATGTTTATACTCAACAGTTTGTCGCTATAGCGACTATAGTCATTATATTGGTATATTTTAATTCATTACATTGCAAATTTTAATTAATGTTTACACTTTTATTACTGATATTTGTATTACTAGTTAAATATAAAAATAACTGTGTAAAAGAAAAATTCTTGAATAAAATTGATTAATATTTATTTATATTTATTAATTTAATAATATGGTAATAATAATTAAAAGCATACTAATCTAATGACCATAGAACCGACATATCATTTTAATGGTTTTATAATAATTTTATATCTATCATATAGTTTATTATAATAAAATATAAACAGGTTTTTAATAAACAAATTATATATATATTGAATTAAAATATTCTAAGCTTGATCTAGCGTTACATTTTTATGACTATAAAATTATGTAAAAATATACTGCTTCATTGATATACATAATGTTACAAATTTTACATTATATAAAATTATTTTATATACACACACATTTTAATTAAGTATTCGCTGTTTATATTACTAAATATATACATAATGTAAATGAGTTTATATATTTGATAAATGTATTTTACAAATTATATTTTTGTACATAATTTGCAAGGTAAATGTCCCAGTATCGGAACAGCTAAGAATCGGTCCCAATACCGGATCGCCCATTTAAAATACATTATCTGTGCTTGTCAGTCTAATGACATGTTCTGTTTCTGGGACGTGTTTCGCAACTGGTACATCTACCTTACTTGAGATTTCAACTAAATATATTAATTTTGTATTTTAATGTTTCTGAACTTACTTAAATTCAGTTTTTATATATCATTTCATAAACAAAAGCTTTCAGTTTAATATTAATCCCCAATGGTGTTCCATAACACGTTTTGAAAGTAAACAGTCGACACGTGTAATAATGTAGTAGGATCCTTTTTTTCATCTAAAAATCGTTTTGATAAGATTCTGATAATGGTATCTTTGTCATAACCACTAAAAAACAAATAATTGCGTCAATAAATAGGTAAGGTATCGATTGTGCAAAGATTTTTTGCGCAACGGATTATTTGAGCAATTTTTTTTGCACAACATATTTTTTGAACAACGAACGATTACGCAGTTATCAATTTTCCAACGTAATTTTTATGCAACATTTTATTGGACAATGTAATAATAGTGCAAAGTTCCATTACTCACCGTATTTTTTACTCAACGTATCAATTGCCCAACTTTTTTTTATGCAACGTAACAATTGCGCAACTTTTGTTTACTCAACATATCTTTTGCACAACGTTCGATTGTGCAACTTTTATTTATTCAACGTATCTTTTGTACAATGTTCGATTGCCCAACTTTTTTTGTTCAACATGTTTTTTGCACAACGTTCGATTGTGCAACTTTTATTTATTCAACGTATCTTTTGTACAATGTTCGATTGCCCAACTTTTTTTTGTTCAACATGTTTTTTGTATAATGTTCTATTGTGCAACTTTCTTTTGCACAATATATTTTTTGAACAATATTTTTTTGTACAACGTTTTATTGTGCAACAATTTTAATTGCGTAACTGAAACGTTGCTCAATCGAAGATTTTAAAATTTTACTATATTTAATTATTTATTAAGTTAATGCTTTATTATTTAAATTTAATAAATAATATGCTTTATGCGACTACAGTTAATATTTAGCTCTCTTTCTTGTCTTTTCGAAACAACGATAAATGCAACATTTTCTTTCTTCTTTTAAAATTTAAAATTTATTTATTAAATAAAGTAATGATTGAATTAATAAATTATGAATAAAAAAGTCATAAATAAATTGTGTTTTATATTTTTGAAATAAAAATACTGAAAAATAAATGAATTATTTTGTAATTATTTTAAAAAAATCATATTTTTATAACGTTTTAAATACTTACGGAATATTCAAGTTTTTCTTAGAAGCGTTAGTAATTATAGCACTTATTTTTACTCCTTTTAACAATTTTGACCGAGACAATTTTCATGCAGAAAGTAAATTTATCTATTTAACAATAACTCAGTTTTAAAACCCTTAATTAGGCGCATGGTTATTAATATCTCTTTCAGTACAAACAAAATGCACGTGAGTGTCTTTATCACTGCGGTAGAAGAGTGACGCCATGCGACTAATCAAGGGTTAAATTTGTAGTTATTATTATTTTTTTTGATTTCAATTTTTTTTCAATGAAACAGAAATTTTTTAAACGATATATTATTTACATTAATGAATTAGATTATAATATTGCGGGCCAATTGGATATTTTCTGTCTAATTTATCGAAGGTTATTGCCATAGAAAAGTCCAAACAAGTATGTTTCGCTAGTTTCTTAGAGAATTTCTTGAAGAACGGCTGAGCTCTGGAACCTCAAGGGCAATTTTTGAAATAAGTCGCTGAAAAAGCATTTTGCAAATTAGTTTTCAGAAATTCAAAATTTATAAATCGTATTTTTATCAGATTTCCCAAACAACTTGACATGTTTTAAAAATTGTGTCTTTTGATAAATTGTCGAAAAAGTATGACGTTTAATAAGAATGTTTTTTATGAACAATCCACTGAAAAGGTAGTTTATGAACGAGGTTTCAGAAAATTATGAATTTTTATATAAATCATGATTCTGTCAAATTTTCAACAAAACTTAAAAAAGTAAAAGTAAAAGTAAAAGTTTTGTCTTGTCGAAAATATAGAAAACTTTATAATTAAAATTTTTGAGAAATTACAATTTATATCTTTTCGTCATATTACTTTCTTAAATCTTGGCAGTTTTCATGTTAGGGTTGAAGTTCTATCCCAATAAATAAGGAAGGCCAATTGGATACCTTGTATCCAATATATAATGCTTGATTAATGTTTAATTAATTTAAAAATAATTTATATTAATTTTTAAAAATCTTGTATTCGAAAATTAATGGATGAAAATTAAATTTTGAATGTTCGGGTATTGGCTTGACGTTAACGCAGCAAATGTCTCTATTCATTAAATTTGGGCTTATTAAAATCTATTCATTGGTACTAAAATGAATCTCGAAAATTATCCCTAAACTAAGAAAACAACCTCGAGTGTGAAATCTCAACTTCAATGTAAAAAAAGTTGAAATATAAATAAATAAATAGGAAAAAGAATGAATCCCACACCGAGGCAAATATCGGTTAAAATTTGATAATTTTGGAAACATTGAATTTTTGAAAATGTTGAACATCTTGATCTTGAAATAATTACGAATTTTATTACGATGGAATGCTGTTGTCAACTGTGTCCCCAACAAACGTTGTTTTGGGGATAGAACAACGAACGACACTAACGATCTTTTTGGTTGGTGACTTCTTCTTTCTTTTCATTTGAAGAAACAGAAACATATCTGGAAATAAAGGAAACATTTGTCTTTTCGATCATTTCTCTCTATAACAGAATATGTTATCTATACTGTTTATGGCTCTGTGTTTTACTAAAAACACAGAGACTTGCATAATAATAATAATATATCAACAACGTTTGATACCTGTGCTAAACGATGGCTCTAACCTTGATGGTACTAACATAGCGAAATTCCGTTTTCGAGTAATTTTTAAAGGATGAGTTTTATGCTATATTTTTTGTTATTTCTTTTACTTTTAATACTTTTATTTAATTGACGTACAAATATGTTCATTTAATTTGACAGATTACATAAAAACATATTCGATTGTTTTATGGAATTCGAAAATTCACTTCTATTTTTTGAAATGTTGAAATAAAAATTAAATTATTCACTTTTAAATGTAAAAAGGCGATAATTTTTGAAAAATGGATAATTTAAATGTAGGGGAGAGTACCCTACGTCCGGACGTTCCCAAGTCCGGACAAATCGAATAACTACAAAATTACGGAACGAAAAATTCTGAAAAAAATCATGAATGAATAATTATTAATAATTACAAACATATATGGAATTTAATAATGTCAGTAAACAGACCTGATGTTTCACTTATATTTATTCAAATTTGGCAACGTTTCGGTCAAACACAGTGACCATTATCAAGCCTAGTACAAAAACAATCAAACAATATAATTATCCAAAATTGAAGAAAATCTACTAAAACAAAACATGTTTCCCTACCTCAAGTATATTAATAAATTATCACATGGTATCAGTTTAAGTTAACGTCGTTCAAATATATTTCAGTTGTAAAAGTCATTTTCGTCATAAACAGTAATAATAAATTATAATAAATTAATATTTCTAAACATATAACAAACTTCAACAGATAAAAGTCAACCATTCGAAATTAGCGATGATTTATTACTGAACAGAATAAAATCAAACCAAAAGAAAACAGTTACAAGATTGTATTGTAAATATTATCTAATTTAGCTGTATCAGTTTGCGCGTTAATTGTATCATCATAATGCTTAATATAAATCATTTCAGCTGTCTCCCTTTTATATTTCAGGTTTTCAGTATCAATGATTTTAATGTTATTCCAATTCATAATGTGATCATTGTCAATCATATGGTTTGAGACTACAGTATGATATATGGGATTTCTTCCAACATTTTTCATATGTTCACGTAATCTTGTACCTAATTTTCTTTTGGTTTGACCTATATAAGTTTTTTCGCAATTAGAACAATCAATTTTGTAAATAGTACCCATACGATTTAATTTTTCAGTTTTGTCTTTTCCTTTAATAATAATACTATCTAATTTATTGTTAACTGAGTTTATGATGTTATAATTCAAATTTCGCAGTTTTTTACAAATCTTATCTGTTGTCGAATTAATAAAGGGAACTACAATACTTTTTCGATTATCAATTACATTATTTATCTGATTATTATTATTTATCAAGTTAATTCTCCTTTTTATATTTTGTTTAATAAAATTTTTTGGATATGCGTTGGATATTAAAATAGATTCCACTTTTTTAATATTAATTTTATGAAAATCCACATGTGATAGTTTAATAGCTTTATCAACCAAATTATATACCATAGCCCTCTTTTGGTGAATCGGATGAAAGGATTTAAAGTGCAAAACACGTCCTGAGAACGTAGGTTTTTGGTACCAATTGGTAATTAAACTATTATCTCGTCTACGAATCATGACATCTAGAAAACATAACTCTCTATCTATTTCGATTTCATGTGTAAATTTTAGATGTTGATCTTGTTTATTAAAAATATTTACAATATTATCTATCTCATCATGTGGTAAAATTAAAAAACTATCATCAACATATCTACAATAAATTGGTATCTGAAATTTGATTTCATCAAAACATTTACTCTCCAGATCTTGCATAACAATATCAGCAAATATTGGGGACACTGGCGAACCCATCGGAGTACCAAATTTCTGTTTAAAAATCATGTTATCAAACGTAAAATAAGTTGAAGATAAGATCAAATCAATAGCCTTTTCCAATTCATCAAAAGGAATTTTACAATGTTTACTTATGTAATCCCAACGTTTTTTGATACTCTGTTTAATCGTATCATGAGAAACATTTGTGAATAATGATGTTACATCTAAAGAGATCATTTTATGGTTATCATCAATAATCAAGTTATCTATTTTCTGTTTAAAATCTAAACTATTTTTTACATTGGAAGTTGTACGTGGAATGCTATTTGTAATTAATTCAGATATAAATTTTGAAAGATTATATAATGGACTATTTATACAAGAGATGATCGGTCTAAACGGAGTATTCTGCTTGTGTATGTTCGGAAGGGCATAACATTTAGCTAATAATCCTTCAGTAACAAATATTCTGTCATACATCTTTTTATCAATAAAATTATTCTTTTTCCATCTTTTACATATAACATCAAGTTTCTTCAAGATTACATTGGTTGGATCAATATCAATCTTGTCATAAACAGTTTCATCTGAGAGCATAGATTTAACTTTTAAAACATAATCAGTTTTATTAAGAGCAACTGTGACATTACCCTTATCAGCTGTTGTAAACATTATATCATGTTGTTTAATATAATTTTGTGTAGCAATATAATGATTCTTAAATAACTTTTGTTCGTAATTTACATGTCTTTGTTTCTTATTTTTATCAACAATACAATCTTCTATAATTATTTTTCTAATATCTTCTCTCTCTTCATTAGAAAATCTATATGTCGAGACCTCAATGTTCTTAATGATATTAGTTTTATCTTTCAATTTCAAATTATCTTTTTCTACATTAAACTTAGGTCCTAATGCAACAATTTTTTTAACATGTTCAGGAATGTCTTTATTGGTCAAGTTTATTATCCATTTATCATTATACAAAATTTTTTCTGAATTCAAATTTTTATTTTGTCTTAAACGTTGTAATTTCATTTGATTCATGATCGAAGAAAGAATTTCTATTTTAATTTCTGAACTTGTATTATGACGTTTGAGTCTCGCCGCTCAGTCGTACCACCACAAATCCATTTAGACGAAAATATGAATTAGCCGCTTTCTGAGATGTCTGGTTTCTCGTGCTTATGCTGAGATGTCTGGTTTCTCGTGCTTCCGCTGAGATGTCTGGTTTTTCGTGCTTCCGCTGAGATGTCTGGTTTCTCGTGCTTGTGATGAGATGTCTGGTTTCTCGTGCTTCTGCTGAGATGTCTGGTTATTCGACCCAGGCGTCGATTTACTTTCATCCACTCTTATATCTTATATCTATTCACTAATATGAGTTAATATCATATAGTTTTAACATTTGCACCCGATTAAAGTTGATAATTCAAAGTCTACAAAATTAGGTTTTTTCAATAAAATCCATTAAAATATCACCAATGGAGCGCGACCAGAACACTGGTATCGAAAGATATTAATTAATTATATATATAAATAAATAAAATGACAATCGGATAAATTAAATAATTTTGTGGTCAAAAATTATAATATTTCTTATGAAAGTTGATATTAGGGGGTTTCTGGGGTAGTTGAACACTAATCTGAAGTCAGAATTTCAATATTAAAAACGGTCGATTGAGTATGGTGGACCAAAAATTGAAAAATGTATTGTTCTTCAACATTTTTTTCATCGACCCACAATATCCTTATATACAGAGTT